>JACXGI010000672.1:0-122452 GCA_016801175.1 Esox masquinongy
GGCTCTGGGCTCTACTAGCTGACCAGTGTTCATGGATCTAAGAGCCCTGCTCAGTTTATATTCTTCAAACATATCAGAAATGTATTCGGGTCCTAAACCATTCAGAGATTTATAAACTAAAAGCACCACTTTGAAATTTATTCTGTAACTGACTGGAAGCCAATGTAAAGATTTAAGGCACTTAAGGCACTGACAACTTTCGCAAAACAATCCCTGACCAGCCATGCCAATAGCAAACAGCACCTGGTCATCATGACAGCCAAGTGGGTAGCTGACTATCTTCAGGGCCCTTGGTTGTATCAGGAATTTAAATGCAGATGCCCATTGGGTGATTGGAGACATTACAACCGCATACTTAGTAACTGACGGACCAGCCGGTCGCCTTGTTCCCTGGGGTGAATGAGTTAGTGTTTTGTTTGAAAGTCAGTGTTTTGTTTGAAAGTTAAATGCTTTTTTGACTTATCTTTTTATTCATTTTCATAATTAGAAATGTTATGAAAGAAATATAAAAATATATATTTTTTTATATATCCAGAATGAATTTCATAAATGATTAATCATGTTAAGTAACAAAAGTATTTGGTTCTATGTTGTGACACTGATGAGATATAACTTTTGGAAGGAGGGACAGTAAAAATTATTTCAGGCCAGTAAATTTCAAACCCACTGGCCCCAGTGGGCCAGTAGCAAAAGATGGTAACGTTGAGCCCTGACTATTTTAATGTTGCACACAAATTACTCAGGACCAAAAAATAAAGAAACCCAGGGTCTGATGATCCCACTGTTATTTCTTAGTAGGACTATTCATGTGGTAGTACAATTTACTGTCTTTCCATGTAATTTTCCTGTAAAACTTACTATGAGGCAGACAATCAAAAATGTTGTAAATCTACTAAAAACAACGCCAAAAACAACTTCCACTACAATTTCACCTCAGCAAAGTCAATGGAAAATGTAACTAGTGGTGCCATTGCCGTTTGCGGTGTGTGTGCGGTGTGTGATTAGATTCTCAGAATCCAGTTGTAGCAGTAGTCTCAACAGACGGCAGAATTTTCCAGTTGAGCAGTTAGCATGCAGAACCATGTGAGTAACATGAGAATTTCTGGTTTTCATGAACTGTCCGATACAAATAATGACATTTAATAATCGGATCAAATCCATATCTGGCTAATAGTTCACTTCAACAACGACAGTCATTAGGAATTGCAGTTTGAATGTCCAGATATTCAACTACTGCTGTCTCTCAAATCTGTAACACGGTGCTAGCCTACTCTGTAGTGTACCGGGATGATGTTTTGAATACCCACTGAGGGGAGAGGAAGGGACTGGGCCAAAGTTGGAAGCACTGCTGCCCCAGGGTTGTAGTATTTAAAGAGGAAAATATATCAATTTATCAATACATGTGCTGATAGGAACATTGTTGAACATCTAATGGCTCAAGGAATACCATGACTACACATTTTCTGCAATCGGTATAACGTGGAGGCTTTGCAAAATCGAAGAAAACGTAAGTGTGAAAAGCCCATTCCTGCTTCACTGTTTTTCGTAAATTTTTTGTGTGAAACAAATCTCATTTCTATAGAAATCTCTCAAACATTGCTAGAAAGCAACTATGGGTACCTAGGATGAAATGCTCCTTTAAAACAACAAAATATATATAGACAGTTTTATATGACAATAATGAATTACATTACCTTTGTTACTTTATTTACTTTAGCTGGTGGATGTATCAATAAGAAACCAGGCAAGCCTAGTTCAGCCGGCCCGCAATAGAATAAAGCTGCCCTCTCGAGAATCGAACCCGGGTCGCCCACGTAAAGGGCTGTGTCGCTGTGTACATTTGCCAGGTGTAAGTATAGCCTCTTGACATTATAGAATTTTGTCACTAGTTAACATCACGCCAAATTTGAATATTTCGTTAAACACCATTAACTATTGTGTTAAACTGAGTAACGTTTCTTATTAAGTTTACATCCACCACAAATAGTATCTATGAACTCTATGACTTTTGCCACTGGCCGTTTTAAAAGCTTATTAGCAAGTAATATGTCATTAGATGCCATTAAGCATTGTGTTAAACTGAGTAATGTTTCTTATTAAGTTTACCTCCACCACAAATAGCATCTATGAACTGTATGGCTTTTGCCACTGGCCATTTTAACAGCTTATCCATTCATGAATGACATTGATACAATTACTACTGTATCAATATGGGTGACGATAATGGACTTTTTCATCAAGTGAAAAGACGAGAGAATCATGTAGCCAGCGAAGTGTTTGTCTATCCTGAACAAATCCTAATATCCACCAGAACTGTTTTATTTTAGGCTTCCTATTACATAGCTACATAGGGTTATAGCCAGCAAAGTTTTTGTCTGTCCTGAACCTCAGGCATAATGCGTTTTGACTGTTACGGGAGGAACGTCAGTCAGTCAGTCAGTAAGAGACATTCGCTCTTCTAGGCCGGCTCCGCTTACGCGGGTCCGGAAAAAATATTACACAAATTTTTTGTCACCATACAACGCACTGAAACATTGTTTGCGTCATTAGTTCAGGCACAAGAGCACTGTCAAAATCAAGTCTAGAGAAAAATAGATTGATCTTCAGGAAGCATTACAAATACATATAGGGTATAATAATGAATGTAGCTTGAAAATTATTGATTGTCGTGACAGACACAGATTTATAGATTCTAAACTTTTTAATTGTTTGTTTCAATGACTGTCATTGAAATGAACAATTAAACGTCTGACAACAGAGTTGTACAACAGTGCCTTGTGCCAACAATCATATATGCGCATAAGAAAATAGGTCTTGCTGCAATGTAAGAGCCATATTTACAACTGAGAATTTTCTCATTTCTTTACAATTATGTTTATAAATTAAGTAAAATATTCCAAAATAGGTGGAAGTTATAATGGTTAATTATTGACTAATGGCTGTTCTAGGGTTAATTGATGGATTTATTTTATTATGATTATTATTAAGTATATATTTCTGAATTTATTTTTTAATTCACAAATTCTTAAAATTAATTAAAAGGATTTTTACAACATCCTCACTGATAAGGTCCCAACTTACATTAAGGTGGCCTAGTAGTTAGGGTCACTATTGTCCAAAAGGTCCCTGGTTCTAATTCCCCTACTGCTGTGTTGTTGTGTGCCTGAGCAAGACAACTAACCCTAATTACTCCTCTTCCCCCATAACATTCCTTCAGGTGCTATAAATAAGAATTGGTTGTTAATTAACTAGCCAGGTTAAATAATGTTAAAATACTTTTTTTTTTTAAATCAGCAGTTAAATCATAAAATGCTCATACAGCCACCCAGCCTAAAATCCCAAAGGACAAGAAACAACAAGAATTGATTACAGTGACAAGGAAAAAACCCCTAGTGGCGTCTGAACCTAGGATGAAACCTACAGAGTCAGACTCTGAGGGGGGGAGGGATCAGTCCGCTTTTTGCAGTGTTATGTGAAAATTATAAGAATACATTACATTTTTAGGCCAATATGTACATTTTTAGATCAATATTTTTGCATGTTCAGATGACCAGTGATTCAATAAATACAGGTGGGCTATGTGTCAAGGCAGAACGGTCTGTAGGCAGAATCCAGATCAACAGCCTGTTGGAAAAGGACAGGGATGACCAGGTGAGCAATGAGAGCAGGAATGTCAGGCAGAAGTTAGATTTGCAACACAGCCTGGTGGACTTTGGACAGGGACAGACAGGATTCATCAGACCAGATACTCTTAAGGCATGGTCAAAGGGCTCAGGTCCTCTTAAGATTTAACAGGACACCAGAGAAATTAGAGGGAGCATTCCTTCGATCCAATAAGGATACCTCATAATATAACTCACACTGACCAAAAATCCCTGGGACAAAAACGTGGGACACTGTGCAACGTCCAAAGAACCATAGAGGAAATAGCTACATCCTCTTTGCCAAGAACGAAAACACCAAAATACATTTTTTAATGGAATATCTACATAGGCATACAGAGGCCCATTATCAACAACCATCAGTCCTGTGTTCCATTGGCACATTGTGTTTGCTAATCCAAATATATCACTTTCAAAGGCAAATAGACCCATTTGGAGTGGGTGTCACGGTTACGTCACTGAAGTTTGGAGGTGGCAGAAAAATGTAGGAACAAGTGCAGGGAAAAGGGCAAGACATCAGACAAAAGGAAAAAAATGTCTTGTTGTGCCGTTGGATGTCAGAATAGGAATGCAAGAAAGATGGCCTTCATTTTTATAGAATACCGTTGTTGAAGACCTTTTGAATCTAAATGCAGACATTTATGGTTGTAAGACATTAAACAGACAGACTGGACTGATGAAATCATCCAGAATGCTCATCTCTGCAGTGCTCATTTCATATCAGGCAAAGTTTTGTCCACTGTTTATCACACACAGGCAAACTCAATTATGTAGTTATAATAATAACAATAAATTAGTTTCAGCCGCAACCACAAAGCTGGCATTCTCAGTAGGCTTTTTCACATTGGTAAACACCATGGACCAACGTTAGCAACATTAGATAGCGTGTAAGCAGAATTAGCATGCAAACAAACCAAATTGCTCATACTTAGACAGTTTAGCTTCCATCACTTAACATTTATGCAAGCATTTAATAAATGAATGGGATATACAGTACTATTATATCTGTGGTATGACATTTACTTTATAAAATAATTGGAGAAGGCGTCTGGATGATCCATATTCCTTTATGTTGTAAAGAGGTTACTGTCACTTTCTGCCACTAGTTCAGCTCTGCCCACAAAATACGTCATCACTGTTTACTAACACAAAAAGGGTCTAAAAATCATTAGAAAATCCTTTTGCAATTATGCTAGCACAGCTGAAAGATGTTGTGCTGATTTAAGAAGCAATAAAACTGGCCTTCTTTACACTAGTTAAGTATCTGGAGCATTAACAATTGAGGGTTTGATAACAGACTCAAAATGGCCAGAAACAAAGAACTTTCTTCTGAAACTCATCAGTATATTCTTGTTCTGAGAAATTAAGGCTATTCCATGCGAAGAATTACCAAAAAAACTAAGATCTCGTACAACGATGTGTTGTACTCCCTTAAAAGAACAGCATAAACAGGCTCTAATCAGAATAGAAAGATGAGTCGGAGTCCCTGGTGCACAACTGAGCAAGAGGACAAACATTAGTGTGTCAAGTTTGAGGAACAGATGCCTCACAGATCCTCAACTGGCTGCTTCATTAAATAGTACCTGCAAAACACCAGTCTCAACGTCAACAGCAAAGAGGCAACTTCGGGATGCTGGCCTTCTAGGCACAGAAGCAAAGAAAAAGCCATACCTCTGACTGGCCAATAAAAAGAAAAGATTAAGATGGGCAAAACAACACAGATGTAAGGTTTAGAAGTGGAGTTAATTCATATTTGGAAGTTGTAAGGCTCAGAATTGAATATAATTTATATTTGAGTTAATTTACTAGAAATGTATTTACAATGTTTAGTCAGTTAATCATTTACATATTTGTTACACAATTATTAGTTACATATTTACATGTTTAACACAGTCAGGATATTCTGTTAAATCTGCCTCTCTGATTCCCTCACGTTTACCTCAGTCTAAGTTCTCGCTTCTGATTGGTTAGTTCGGTCACGTGGAAGGTCCGGACAAGGAAGTGTGGTTGTTGTGAGTGGTGTTCAGTAAAGTACCGCTTGAGAAAGTCATCCGTCTCCATCCTGCTGTTTATTCTCATAAAGAGTGATCCACCACCACATACCGAACCCTCACATTACATTTGGTGGCAGCGTGGTGTTATTTTGGTGGTCTGTGCACATTTGGTGAGTTTTATTCCTACCAACTGTGTACATAGTCACTTTTTGTGCCATTTGGATTTTACACTCTTTGTGAGCAGTGGATTAACTAAAAACTAGTTTGGAGATATTAATGGACTTTTGCAGTATTTTTTTTTTTACTTTACGTGCTTTTTGTGATTTTTGGACGGGACATTTTGTCACCATGTCGGCTGATGAAAGTGAAGCTGTGCTGCAGTCTCCTCCATCACGACGACGGCAAGATGCTACAGGAACAGGTGCTGCTTCTCTAGACACACATGCTGTCTCCAGTGCCCTGAAAATTGATCTTCCACCTGCTTTTAGAGAAGATGGGACTGAATCTTTCACAAGTTGGTCTCGATGCTTTGAAGTGGCAGTGCAGGCTATGAGTTCAACTGATATGGATCTGCCTGCAGTGATGGCCTCCGTCCTCCCTACTCGCCTGGCAGATGTTGCATTTCTGTATTGGGACAGCCTTCCTTCTTTGACCCAGAGGGACTATGATTCAGTAAAGGAGAAACTCAGGGACATTTTTGGACCAATATACCCCCTGCCATTCTTCCAGACACATGTGAATGCTCGACCTCGTAAACCAGGTGAAAGTTTGGATGTGTACAGTGCAGACATCACTCGTCTTGTACTAGAAGCCTTTCCCAACTATGATCACAATGCACTAGAGGGTGAGAAATTTCGCCGCTTTGTTGCTGGCTTGGACCCAAATCTTCAGTCAAAAGTCCATGAGATGGGTGCTGAGGATCTTGAGGAAGCCCTGCGTATTGCCAGCCGCTGTGAGAGAGCACGTGCAGTGCTCCAACTGACGACTGTGGGGTCTCCACACACTCAATCTTCAGAGCAGGTAGCTATGGTTCATCCTAAACCTACTGATGACAAGCTTCTGCATGCAGTTGAGCTGCTGACTCTTACTGTCCACAGCTTACAAAGTGAAGTGCACCTGTTACAAGAGAAACACAGTCACCTGGCTCAGCGTGTAGACTCCAAAACTGAAAGGTTTTCCTCCAACGATGCTCGATACAGTGCACACAGTGTTTCTCCACAACCCTACCATAACAGACAACACCGCAGAGACAATTACTTACCTGAGCAGCATCATGGTCGTGATCCAGGGTCCTGCTATAAACGTCGTCCTCCTTCCCCTGTTGCTCAGAGAGACCGTCAGTGGCATGACAGTGACAGACGTGACTGGCATCGCTCTCCCTCACGCCAGTCCTATCAGCACTCCAGGTATGGTCGCCATGACAATGATGACACAAACAGATACAGACGCAGCCCTAGTCCTGCTCCATAGAGAAACAGAGATGCAAGTCCACACACTAGAGGCAGTGTTCGCTTCCAGTCACCTGAAAGATATCCATACTCTGGCTCCAACCGTCAGGGAAACTTCCCTTAGCTGCTGTTGAGGGGCAAACATCAGCTACTGTCTTACAGCCCCAGAATGATTCCCCCAAGTTAATGCCTAACAAGAATGACTTACAACTTGATGATTCTGTCTCTTCTACAATCCTGGCTATTGTTGAGGGCATTGAAGTGTGCACTTTAATTGACTCTGGTTCTACTGTCTCCATTGTGAGCGAAGATTTTCGCAACTCTCACCCAGCATTGAGAAAACGCCCCATGACACCCTCCTCTCTGCCAGCTCGCTCATTCAACGGACAGTGCCTGGACATTTTAGGCAAGTTAACGATTGGGATCAGACTGGGAAATCAGGTATGGCAACAGGATTTTGAAATTCTCAGAGGTGCTTGCCAGCCAGTCATTCTTGGTTCCGATTTTCTGCAGAAACACCATGCCCTCCTGGACATCAAAAACAAAATGCTGCAACTTTGGGACATGAAAATTCCTCTCCTGCCCAAAGGACATGTAGTGGCCGCCTGCTGTAATGTGTCTGCGCTAGCGCCCACTAAGATTCCAGCTATGAGTGAAACCCTCCTCACAGCCTGTGTGTCAGCAGCCACACCTGCTTCTCCCATGCCAACTGACTAGTATGGTGTTCTCCTGCCCAACCCATCATTGTGGCACATTCTCTCAGTGAGGTTCAAAATGGCACAACTGTTGTTCGAATCTTAAATCCCTCCAGAGATGAAATTGAGCTGCATTCAGGTCAACACCTCGGTGAGTTTCATTCAGCTTCATCTGTTGACATCATATCAGGTGAAGGGACATGTTGTTGTGCAACCTCCCTCGTACATGATTTAGCTCCATCTGTCCAGATAAATGACAACGACCTGTCACCTTCCCAAGTTCAGTCCCTGAAATCACTGCTTCAGAAATACTCAGCAGTATTCAGTAAACATTCAGAGGACAGAAGTCGCACAAGCATCATCAGGCATCAAATCCGCACCGGTGATGCCACCGATTAAACAGAGAGCCTACAGAGTGACACCAGAACAGAGAGCTGAAATACAGACTAAAGTTGAAAACCTGTTAAAAGCAGATGTCATTGAAGAAAGCTACAGTCCCTGGGCTGCGCCAGTTGTTTTGGTGCGCAAGAAAAATGGCACGTGGCGTTTCTGCCTGGACTACAGAAAACTCAATGCAGTGACAATCAAGGATTCCCACCCTCTTCCAAGAGTCGATGATGCACTGGATGCTTTGTCGGGCTCTGCCTGGTTCTCCACAATGGACCTGCAACATGGCTATTGGCAAGTTGAGCTGGATGAGGAAGACCGTGAAAAGACAGCATTCACAACAGGTAGTGGCCTTTATCACTTTAAAGTTATGCCAATGGGTCTCACCAACGCTCCAGCCACATGCCAGCGCTTGATGGAAATGGTACTTCGAGGCCTTCCATGGAAAACCTGCCTAGTGTATTTGGATGATGTCCTCATCTACAGCCGCTCTTTCAGTGAACATCTCCAGCACCTGGAAAAAATTCTCTCCAGATTCCAGTCAAGTGGCCTGAAGCTGAATCCCTCAAAATGCTGTTTTGCCAGAGATCAGGTACAGTTTCTGGGCCATGTTGTATCCAAAGACGGCATTCAGCCAGACCCGCGAAATGTGAAAAGTGTTCAAGACTGGCCTGTTCCACGGTCAGCTACAGAAGTAAGAGCATTTCTTGGACTTTATTCATATCTGTACAGCACAGTCACTGCAGTACTGATACCAAGCCAGTTTGCTGTAACCTGACTGGACCACAGCCTCCTCCAGCCTCCTCACAGTGTGTTTCACAGTCTGTCTCCACCACATTTGTGCTTCAGCTCCCTGAAGATGATTTCAAAACGGAACAACAGCAAGACTCCATACTGTCAGAGGTCGTTAGCTGGAAAGTTAAAGGACAGAAACCACCATACTGGCGCCTGAAAATACGCACACCTGCTGAGAAGGCACTTTGGCACGAGTTCCACAGACTTACCTTTCATAATGGTGTACTCTGCTGTAAAGTTTTCAACCCATCCACAAAATCAGTGCTCCATCAAATGATTGTCCCTCATGCTTTGAAAGACACTGTTCTGCAGATGCTGCATGGAAATCCAGTAACTGGTCATCTATCTGCTGATAAAGTCCTGAAACGTGCTCAGCAACTGTGCTATTGGCCCTTTATGTCACATGACATCAAGATGTGGTGCAAGCAATGTACTCCATGTGACGCAAGACGGAGTCCCACACCTCATCAGAGAGCTCCAATGAGAACAATTGTTGCTACTGAGCCATTCCAAAAGGTTGCAGCTGACATACTTGAGCTCCCCATCACAAGTCGTGGAAACAGATATGTGCTTGTTGTCCAAGATTATTTCTCCAAGTATGTCAACCTCTATGCCATTCCAGACCAGCGCTCCATAACAGTTGAGAAATGTCTGTTTGAAAACTTCATCTGTGAACATGGCATCCCGGAGATGCTTCACACTGATCAGGGACGTCAGTTTGAGTCTGACCTGGTGAAACATCTGTGTGAACTGCTGGGTGTGCAGAAAACACGAACCAGTCCATATGATTGAGAGGTTCAACAGGACACTTATTGATCAGTTAGCCAAGACACTTCTACAACAGCCTGGTGAATGGGATGACCGCCTCAACCAAGCTGCTTTGGCTTACAATACCAATCCTCACTCTACAACAGGTTTCACGCCATTCTTTCTCACACATGGTCATGAAGCCAGAATGCCTGTCGACATGCTGTTTCCTAACAACACACCATCTTCGTCTACTACGGATTCTCCTGCTGACTATGTTGCACAATTGACGCAGAAACTTCAGTCCGCTTTCAGTTCGGCTGCATGGAACAGAGATCGTGCCCACAATCAGCAGAAACGACAGTATGACAAGAGTGTTAAGCACACTCCCTATGTTCCTGGAGACCTTGTCTGGTTAAATGACCCCACTACAGCAAAATAAAAACTCGCTCCTCACTGGAAAGGCCCCTTTGAAATATTGGAGTGCCTTGGATCTGATGTGGATTCTCCTGGAGTGACATATAGGATTCACTACCTCCTGGATCAGTCTGATAAGTCCCAGATTGTCCACTACAACCGTCTTAGACCCTACCATGCTCCTGTGCCGGATCGTGGACATGAGACACCTACATGTGACGCTTTGCAGCCTTAATTCCCTCGTTTGACTGCATTGTCAGGTGCTTTGCCCTTTAACCCTTCAAAGTTGGCAGCCACGATGAGCTACAACTTATCTGGCCACAACAGTACTCCCTCATTAGCCCCTCCTACTGGCCATCCGCAACCCCGACCACAGCCCCAATCCCGCTCTCCCCTGACTCGGTCTTGGTCTGCCCCCCCCTCTGCCAGTGCACCAGTCTGACACTGTCCCCTCTTCCACTCCTCGAGGTGCTGGTTCTTCGCTACACCCTGGGAAACGTCCAGTTAGGCCTCCCAGTTTCCTTAAGGACTATGTTCTGATGTGACACAGTTGCTTTATTGTCGTTGTTTACAGTTACTTGTTTGTTTACTTGTTTGCTCATGTATTTGATGTGAAACGGGGACGTTTCTTTTGTGGGTCGGGAAGGAAATGTAAGGTTTAGAAGTGGAGTTAATTCATATTTGGAAGTTGTAAGGCTCAGAATTTAATATAATTTATATTTGAGTTAATTTACTAGAAATTTATTTACAATGTTTAGTCAGTTAATCATTTACATATTTGTTACACAATTATTAGTTACATATTTACATGTTTACATATTTAACACAGTCAGGATATTCTGTTAAATCTGCCTCTCTGATTCCCTCACATTTACCTCAGTCTAAGTTCTCGCTTCTGATTGGTTAGTTCGGTCACATGGAAGGTCCGGACAAGGAAGGTTGTTGTGAGTGGTGTTCAGTAAAGTACCGCTTGAGAAAGTCATCCGTCTCCATCCTGCTGTTTATTTTCATAAAGAGTGATCCACCACCACATACCGAACCCTCATGTTACACAGACACTGGACAGAGGAAGATTGGAAAAAAGTGTTATGGACAGAC
This sequence comes from Esox masquinongy, assembly GCA_016801175.1. Classification (NCBI taxonomy): domain Eukaryota; kingdom Metazoa; phylum Chordata; class Actinopteri; order Esociformes; family Esocidae; genus Esox; species Esox masquinongy. The sequence goes on from JACXGI010000672.1 coordinate 11,244, forward strand.
AAATGTAAATTTGAGGTGTTCGGATCACAAAGAAGAACATACGTGAGACAAAGGCTAAATGAAAAGATTGAGGCAATGTGATGGTCTGGGGGTGCTTTGGTGGGAGGTAATGTAAGAGATTTGTACAGGGTAAAAGGGATCTTGAAGAAGGAAGGCTATCACTCCATTTTGCAACGCCATGTCATACCTTGTGGACGGCACTTGATTGGAGACAGTTTCCTCCTACAACAGGACAATGACCCAAAACACAGCTCCAAACTATGCAATAAGTATTTAGGGAAGAAACAGTCAGCTGGTATTCTGTCTATAATGGAGTTGCCAGCACAGTTACCAGAGCTCAACCCCATTGAGCTGTTGTGGGAGCAGCTTGACTGTATGGTACTGTATGTAAGAAGTACCCATCAAGCCAATCCAACTTGTGGATTGACAACTAGAATGCCAAGGGTCTGCAAGGCTGAAATTGCTGCAAATGGAGGATTCTTTAACAAAAGCAGTTTGAAGGACACAATAATTATTTCAATGAAAAATCATCATTTCTAACCTTGTCAATGACTATATTTCCTATTCATTTTGCTATTCAAACTCATTTAATTTAATAGAAAACAAGGACATTTCTAAGTGACCCCAAACTTTTGAACGGTAGTGTGTTAGGTTTTGTTTTTTCTTCTGTTTGGTTTTTGCCTTTATTCTTAAATGTAGCCTGTTCTGTTTTTTTGCCTTTGTTCTTGAATTTAGCCTATCCTTTTGTCATTATTGTTTTTACCTGTGTCTCGTTAGCTTCCTATTTAGTCTGCCCAGTTCTGTTCAGCCCTTGTTGAGTTATTGTGTGTCTTGCCTGCCATTATGTGTGTTTCTGCCTTCCTGGTTCCTATGATCCTGCTGTTTTGTTGTTGTTGTTTTTTTCCTGTTTCAGTTTAGTTATTAAACTCTTCGTTGTCCATGAACTCTGCGCCTGGCATCCTGTTTACAAAAACATTACAGTGTATAGGTATAAACGGTAGGAACAATTCTGAAAGAGAACTAGGAGCAAGTTCATGTAATTCTTGTGCGTTAGCAGTAAAATGTTAATATCAGCCTCAGACAAAGCACATTTGGGTACAGCCTCTGCTCTATTAGTCAGTAAAAGATCTTTCCCCGTGATTCAGCTTCTGTGTGGTCTGCCTGTGAAATCTGAGAATCGTGGCGTAATGCGTCATTGCATTAACTGATTGGTAATGGAGATGAGGGATAACACACTATTACATTTCCTAACACTTTTAAAACAATTACCTCCTGTTAGGTTGAAATTTACTGTGCCACAAGAGCCTGTCTCGAGAGTATTGCAGTGCTGGTTTTATAGTCAACATGAATTTCAACAAATGTGTTCAACCAACTTACTATAACTATGAAATGCTGAAAAATGTCACAACATATATTGTCATGTTTTAGCATTACTTAACATGTATGTTATTTAACATGTGTATCATAGGAATATATGGTTTTTGCATGGGTTACCCCTTTAACAGGCAGCCAATGTGTCACGGTTGAGGAGGCAGGACTCAGGCACAGGGTAAAGGGAAAACATTCTTTTAATGTTTCTTTTTCCAAACTGAACAGAAAACCACAAAAGGAGCGTCAAACCACAAAACTGAAGCACATAGCAAACAATGACCGACAAACTGAGGCTAAACAAGAGTAACTTAAATAGGGTCCCCAATCAGAGACAAAAATGTGCAGCTGCCTCTGATTGGGGAGAACAGAAAACAGTAACGCAGAGATGCATCTCTGCAGTCAAGTCCTGACTGTGGCCCCCAGGCGCATAGAGATGCCAAGAGGACACCAGCCAGGAACTGACACAGTGTAGCTATTTCCTGCCTGGGTCTGACATTGGGCAGCCCAACATTGAGAAGAAGTTGAATGAAGGCCTAAGCCGGGGAAGGAGGTGGTGGGAAACGCCTTTGGGAGACTCAAGAGTACAGTAGATGGTGCAGCATCACGAAAAGGAACAACACTATCATTGGCAAGCTCCCTAACATTGTGGTTGCCAGCTGTGTGCTTCACAACATGTATGAGTCATCAGGAGAGCACTTTGATTAACAGCTGGTCATCGGTGCCGATCTCACTGTGGGTGCATTAGCTCACCTGGAAGAACCAGTCGGGATGCATCTGTCATCACAGATGCCTTAGTCCAGCACTTCGCTTTGCTCAGTTGAAGATATACAAGCACCACAATTCTCACAAAATAAAAATAGGATTGCAAAAGTTATGCACAAATCAAATTATTAATTTGAAAAGACACATTTGAGTAAATGATGAATGCGCTGATGAATGATGTTAATAACAGTTTATTCAGTCAATAAACTACAGTGCACCTTTGTTCTGTGCCATTCTCGCTTTCATTCTCTGGCACTGTTACTGTCACACACGCATAATAATAACTGCAGCCTTTTAAACTAAACACAGTAGATTCTAACCAAAACATCTTAAATGGGAACAGCTTTCTCATTAATTTTAGGATAAACAAACAACTTTTTTAGAAACTTTTGTCCATGCTTGAACATGTTTGTGTGGGTAACAGTTTCATCTAGGAACAAGAAACCAGGCAAGCCTAGTTCAACCGGCCCGCAATAGAAAGTGTTGTTATCTCGAGATCCTAACCCAGGTCGCCCACATGAAAGGCTGTGTCGTTAACCACTACACCACAGAGCTGTACTTTTGCCAGGTGTCAGTATAGCCTCTTGTCTCTATCCTGAACAAATCCTCTTTTGCCACTGGCCATTTAAATAGTTAATTGGCCAATCGTGTATGAAATTGATACAGTTAAACTGACGTTTAACGTTCCTTACTAAGTTTACCTCCACCACAAATAGCGGCTATGTATTGCGTTTGTCACTAGCTGTTTTAACAGCGTATTAGTCAGTAATAAGCTTTACCGGTATCTACTAACTTACTGGAATAGTCATACGAATTGAGCAATTGCTAGCAAGTCTGCCAAAGCTATTTAATTTCATGGCATAGGAACGTATTTTTTTCATTCATGGCAAAACAACATACTTTTCTCTTTCATTCGTGAATGATATTGATACAATAACGGTGACGATAACTAACTTTTTCATCAAGTGAAAAGACGAGAGAATTGTTAAATCTACCAGAAATAATTAATAAATGTTGTTGCTCTTAATAGATTCGAACGTAGGTCTTCCATATGAGAGACACTGTCGTTAACCACTACGCCACGTCATTATAAGTTTCAGCTGTCGCTAGACTCCATTGAGGATTGTGTTAAATAGGCTTACTAGTATCTACTAACTTCCTAGGAATAATCATAAGAATTGAGCAATTGCTAGCAGACTGAAGTTGAACTATTCCATGCCAGAAACAGTCGCAATATAACCATATACAGTTTCAGTTAAGGCTTAAGATATCGTAACTACGTTGTTAAGCCAGCAAATGTGTTTGTCTATCCTGACCCAAAACGCATGCACGGATGCGTACTTCGAAAATCCAAATAGTCACAATATAACCGTAAACTATTTTATTTCAGGCTTACCATAATGTAGATACTAACGGTTTTAACCAGCGAAGTTTTCATCTATACGGAATAATTCATAATGCGTACTACGCATCGCCTGCGAGGAGATATGAACTCGGGACCTATAGTTCACAAGTCCGCTTCTCTAACCACTACGCTATTTAACAAGGGTCACTCACTCACTCACTCACTCACTCACTCACTCACTCACTCACTCACTCACTCACTCACTCACTCACTCACTCACTCACTCACTCACTCACTCACTCACTCACTCACTCACTCACTCACTCACTCACTCACTCACTCACTCACTCACTCACTCACTCACTCAAAGAGACATTCGCTCTTCTTAGCTGGTTCTGCTTACGCGGTCCGGCAAAAATTGAATGAACAAATCACTTAACAGGTAATTCCATTGGACAAAGACACAAGGAACTAAATGATGGGTCTTAAATATAGATAAGTATGAAATATACACTTAAATAATTATGTGTGTGTGCAGTGGATATAAAAACTCTACACACCCCTGTTAAAATACTAGGTTTTTGTGATGTAAAAGAATGAGACAAAGATAAATCATGTCAGAACTTTTTCCACTTTTAATGTGACCTATAATGTGAACAATTCAATTGAAAAACAAACTGAAAAATTCAAATTCATGTGAAATAGAAGTCATTACACACCTGCCATCATTTAAAGACTCAGATTAATCACAAATAAAGTTCAGCTGTTCTAGTAGGATTTTCCTGACATTTTCTTAGTTGCATCTCAGAGCAAAACCCATGGTCCGCAGAAAGCTTCCAAAGCATCAGAGGGATCTCATTGTTGAAAGATATCAGTCAGGAGAAGGGTACAAAAGAATTTCCAAAGCATTAGATATACCATGGAACACAGTGAAGACAGTCATCATCAAGTGGGGAAAATATGGCACAACAGAGACATTACCAAGAACTGGACGTCCCTCCAAAATTGATGAAAAGACGAGAAGAAAACTGGTCAGGGAGGCTTCCAAGAGGCCTACAGCAACATTAAAGGAATTTAACTGCAGGAATTTCTGGCAATTACTGGTTGTGTGCTACATGTGACAACAATCTCCCGTATTCTTCATATGAATGGGCTATGGGGTAGGGTGTCAAGACGGATGCCTTTTATTACAAAGAAAAACATCCAAGCCCGGCTGAAGTTTGCAAAAACAAACATCAAGTCCTCCAAAAGCACGTGGGAAAATGTGTTATGGTCTGATAACCAAGGTTGAACTTTTTGGCCATAATTCCAAAAGGTATGTTTGGCGCAAAAACAACACTGCACATCACCCAAAGAACACCATACCCACAGTGAAGCATGGTGGTGGCAGCATCATGCTTTGGGGCTGTTAGTCAGGGTGGAGGGAATTATGAACAGTTCCAAATACCAGGCAATTTTGGCACAGAACATTCAGGCATCTGTTAGCTAACATTATACGGTAAATAAAAGTTTATTCTAACTGGCATGTCCAACATTGTGGTCCATGTTAACCGAAAAGTTATTTGCTACTGTTGCAATTATACGGTTACATAGTCATCTTTTTTGTCCAGCCAGTATGTTACTGTAATGCATTCATATTTTTTTGTTAATTTGTTGACTTGATCATACTGAACAACAAATTATATAGCTAGCTAAAACAATTTAAAGTATTGAATTTGTATTGTGAGTGAGCACAGCTTCTGTCAGTTTTGTTACAGTACTGGTAACCATATTAACGTTTGCATGTACTGATTTAGGAAGAGATAGTGTTTGCACCTATTGGGATAAATTGCTGAACTAGCGAGAAACACATCTACCACAAGGGGATAGTCTTGCTTCTTGGTGAGGATATTAGTTTGTCAGCTCAGATATCAGTAATTTACTAATTAAGAAAGGAAAGTAGGGCATACTTCTTTCTCGGTTGTAAGTCACTGGGAACATTTTTGCGACTACACACCGCCAGTTCCTGCCAAACTCCTGCTTTCAACTGGAGCACTGCCTCACAATATTTTCATTTGCTAAAATAAAATGATGACACAAACATTAAAGTCCCTCCCATGTGGCTACCTTTGAATGGAAGGTGTTCCAGACTCATATGCCAGGCAACAAGGTTAGATGCTTGGCTCTGGATCTGCATCCAGGTCATAAACTCCCCCTTGACCTTTCCTGATGCTGAAGGAAACATTCTATCATTCAGCATCAATGAGACTTCTCCTTCTCTTTGAACTTGTTGTCTGTAATGGAAGGTGCATACCTATATAATAGACTATGGGCATGTTCCTAGCTGGCCCAGGGCTAAGTTTGGTGCTATCCCACTTTGTGTGAAAAATTGCTTAGCCCAAGGCTAAACTTTCCCTTAACCCAGGTGCCCGTGTGAACGCATCTATAGTCTGCAACATCTCCCTGCTCTGGCAGATAAAAGGAAGGAGAGAAAGATATATAAAGATATAGATAACAATGTGGAGCCTATGAACCCAACCAGGACTGGGTTCAGACTGAATTTGAGATCTCTAGTATCTCTGTCACTCAAAGTGTTGAGCGCCAAGTAGCTGAACCGGCAAATTTGGCTGTCTTTCAAGAAAAAGGTTTGTGTGTGTTGGGGGGGTGGTGGTGGATTGAGGTGTTGGTTCAGCATGCCGCCATAATTGGATGAGAACAAACCCTGCTCCCCCTTCCTTTCATTCTCCTCCGTCAGACCACTGAGTCAGACACATGACTGCAGATCATTTTCACTCTCTCATTTCATTGCACAACCTCCTTTCTCTCTCCAACCAAGCTTTGTAAATCTGTTCTTATTATTAAACTAATTCTAGTCAATACAAACATATTGTCGACATTGCTGAGGCCACATCATAGTTTATGTTTACCTATGTTGCATTGTGTTAGTCTACTATGTCTCTCTGTCAGTATTTCATTGATGGCAACAACATGTTTGATGTTATGTCATCAGTTAATTCCATGCTTGAATGTGTTCTTGCCCAGGCTGATAGATCTGTTGAAAATAAAATGACAAATGTAAATGTTGTGCCATAACATTCATTAGATAAAAATGTTCTGGCACAACATCCGGTGGATCATGGTGTGCTCCGCTCAAGTGAAACATTCTTATGTACAGCGTACACATGTTTGTCTGGGTCTGGAAAAAATGAAGGCTGCAGTTACCCACCATGCGTTATTTGGTTAGGTTAGCCTATTTTGTTGTAAAATTGAATAGGACAAAATCATGGGGATTTTCCCTTCCAGAATTCTTCCCTAGTTATTAATAAAAATTTGAATGAAGGAGAGAAATGCAATGTGCTCTGAGTGATGCTCAGTAATGCACAGTTATAGTCTATAAAGCACACCTCTGGGCTTTGTATCAAGTGTGATAAAATAGAATTGATTATTAATTGGTATATGACAATCTTGGCATACCCCTAGTGAACTGTAGCCTGCTGGAACTTACTGGGTACCACTGGATCTCATTGTAACATTGAGAAGATATTGTGGGTAGTTCCGAAGATATCAGAAACAGATATTATAAAACCCCAAAACATTATTATTTTTGGGTGACAGTGGATAATGAAAGGCTTCTCATCCCTTGCACTCTTCATTTTGCTGCCTTAACGTTAATTCAAAAAGCAATTACATTTTCTTTATATATTTCCAAAACATGTACACAACCTACACCACACTTTCAAAGTGAATGAGTGTTATAGAACATTTTCAAAATGGATAAACATTTTTTTTAAACAAAGATGTCTTCAGACTCAATTGGAGAACGCTTCGTTAGTAGCCATCTCTGAATTCTTTTGATTCATAATCCAATAACTTTTAGGGAAACATATATCCATAGTTTTTTTCAAAATTGCTGATGCTCAGTACATTTGGTAAGGAATCATTGATGGACACCAATAAATGCAAAAGAAATTCCAATTTTCAAAAATTCTCAAACTCTACACACTACACACCCTTTATTCCAGGGTTTCCTTTTCAGAAGACTGAGGTAGGTTTCCCTTCAACTACACTGCTCAAAAAAATTAAGGGAACAGGTAATCATCCCAGAAAAACACCAAGTCAGTTAAACTTCAGTGATATCAATCTGTCCAGTTAGAAAGCCTAAGCGATTGTGAATCAATGTCACCTGTTTTGGTGCAAATGAAAGTGACAACAGGAGCACTGGAGAAGCAACAGCAAGACAACCCCCAAAAAGGGAATGGTTTTACAGGTGGTGTCCACAGACAACTGCTCTCTCCTTATCCTTCCTGAGTGATTCTTCTCTAGTTTTGCATTTTGCAGGTGTCCTTGTCACTTCTGGTAGCATGAGGCCGTACCTGCAGCCCATTCAAGTTGCACAGGTAGTCCAGCTCCTCTAGGATGGCACATCCATAAGGAGATCACAAAATGAATGATTTGGACACAGGCTTCCTTCCATTAATTTTCAGTTACAGGCCATGAAAATGATGTTGATCCCTTTGTATTTTCAAGTTCTGTGGTGACAGCATTATGGAAAAGCCCATATAAATAGATAGGGGAAAATCAGCCTAACCCGGGGATACAATTATTATTCTGCTCCAAAAACTTGCAAGGATTTGTATGCCAGACACACCAGAATGGCTTACTCAGCAATGTTGACTTTTCTGGGATCAATGAATAAACATAATGTTATAGTTACACCTGTAGTCTACACCATACTACTAAGGTATCACTCTACATTTTTTTGGTGTTATTCATTTGTTTGGTGTTATTAGGCCAAAGGTTATTATTACAGTGCCAGTAAATGTATGTGAACATTTAGTTTTTAGTTGTCTTCTCATCACCAGGAATTATGTGGGAATCAAACAGGAGGCAGATGTTCTTTCCCCCCTTTAAAATCTTTTAATGCTTGTACAAGTTGTATGTAGTTCTGCAGCCATTGGCAAAACCATGAGTAATAATACATGTGTTAAAGATGTAAATGTATCCCAAATACATCCATGCACAATTTGTTTTACACAAATTGTGACAACACCCAACTATGTGGGTGACACATTTTTGGCTGATTTAACGTACATAACTTATTATTGAAGGAAGGTACTTAAGGATCCATTTAATAAATGCCAGAAGGCAGCTATGATTCCAATTTGTCAGAAGGACCTAATAAGTGTCACACACAGTGTTGCTGAGGTCCCATTAATGACAGTCACTACAGATGTAGCTTCTGCTCCCCATTTAAGCAGGCAGAATTAGGCAGGTGTTACCCACAACTTTAAAAGCAGTAGTGGGGCCTTATACATACGTAAGACAAGGAATGAAGCATCCAGCGCTATACATATAACATAATTTTGTACACATGTTAACCAGTAGTTATTTTTAGGCACATTGACCTTAGGCAAATAATCTAATTCAACAAATAATATGCGTCAGTCCTGAAGGTATTCTCACATATTACAACATTATCCTCCCATTTCCCTACACTAGGCTGCACTGTTCTAGATTATGTAAATCTACTCTAACCCATCGCACTAAGCATCGCTGCCATATTTGGCCCAGATTTATGTCTGGCCTTAATCTCTTCCCTAAAACAGATTAATCCCAACAGTGCTGACATTATCTCCTGTTCTACATTGACACTGGACACAGGAGGAAACTCTGACAACTTCACTTCCCCAAAGCAAACCTCTTCACTGATCCCACTGCGTCCAGAACCCCATGGACAACCCCCCAACAAAGCCACATTTCAGTCCACTACAAGGGCCTTCACTTACCAAAGACTTCCAACTGACATCCATAAAACATAAATCCATAGATTTTAATACTGTCAGTTTTTCTAACTGTGACATGGAAATTACTTCTAGAAACTGTATTTCTGATGTTTGTAATAAAAAGTTGCTCTATCCCAATCACTGCATAAATTACCCTTGAATCAAGATCTTTAAGTATATACAGCACCACATTATGTGAACGTGTAACAGAACCTAGACACATATGGATACATATACTATGTCAGAATGTGTGTTAAGATGTGTCCAATGTCAATGCAGTGAATTATGCAGTGAATTTCAGACCTTGCCAAATCTCTTTAAAAATGTATTAAGGTAAAAAGGTCTAGGTGTGGGGTGGGGGGGTGGGTCCTCATAAATCTTCATTTCAGAATGTATAAAATATTTTACTGACACAAGGATTGGCTACATTTTTTGGTGGCTCAAATGGCTGGAGCAGGAGAAATGGAGGAGATTGACTGAGAATAAAAATGTGTCAGGATTGTTACATCATTTAGGTAATGTGTTCTGTAGTCAGGCTGTCATTAATATACAACCTTTTTCATGTTATTTTAACAAGGTGCTCTGGGGATCTTAGCCATCAACAAGCCATGGCAGGATCTTTGGTGAAAGTATGCAGTTGCTTTTGTAAAGCTGTAACTCACTGGTCTATTGTAACCGCAATATTCACTCTGGAAATGTGTGAGCATTTTGATTGGTTTTTACTTGATATTTGCATACGCAATGACACAAGCTTCATCATCAGTCAAGTGATCAATACCTCTGCGATTGACCATACCTCTGCTACTCTGTAGTCAGCCAGGCTTTTCACTTTGTAAAAAGCGTCTGAGCCATTTCAAGGCAGTGGTCAAAGAGGTTACAATTTACAGCAAATTCTGCAGCTGTCACCTCAATCAGAATTCGCTTATAAAAACTGCCATGTCCCATGTAGCTCATTATGTGGAGCATGGCACTTCCAACACTAGGGTTTGTTTCCGACCTGTATTACACATGTACCTGTATTACACTCACTCTGTCTCTGGTAAATTATTTTGTTGCATTGCTTATAAAACGCCTTTAGATTTAATCCAGGCCATATCGATATTACAGTTTTGTTTGCAGGATTTTATTTTAAGTCTTCTCAAATTAAACACCTTGGCTAGGCTGTAATGGACTGGCTGACAATAATGCGGTTACAGTAGGCTCCTGTCCAGACCAGTGAGTTACGGCACTCCCTGAGCTGTGCCACCTGGGTCATGTCAGTCAGGCTAAGTGTATTGAGTAGCAGAAGAATGGTGAATCGCAAATGCATGTTTTTCCTGTTGTAATAGCACCCATGACTTGCCAATGCCTCTAACCCTGACACCTAACTTCAACTCCCACCACCAAATTTGCACACTCTAATCTGCTTTTATAGTCTGCTTTGAGGCGGTACAACCCCCTACATCTACAAGGAAGTGTACTTCAAAGCATCTCCCTTAAGATGAGAATAGAGGATCGTCGCTTGAGTAAGTAACTTCAGTGTCACGAATTTCACTGGCAGAGTGATTTTAATTGTAGAGCAAAATAGAGCTAGATTAACCACTAAAACATCAATATACTATCCCCTTTGCAACATACTGTCAGGATTAATATTTTTTTTATCGTAAGCCTTAAACATATTGTTTCCTCTGAACGAATAATATTTTGCTGTTATTCTTTAAAGGGAATAAATATCTTATTGCAGGAAGATGGAAATGTACAGGGCTGGGGACAGGCCGTCTTTTCTGATTGGTATTTGTACCCCTGTGTGCCAGTGTATAGGCAGCTTGGTACCATTCAGCACTCTTGACTCTCACCATATGCACAACTTGTATTTAATGTCTCTAAATTACCGGTTTCCTTTATCCACTTGTTGTTTATCCATTTTTGTCACAGCTTAAGAGCTAGGTTGTGAAATATCATGTAAGGAGAATGTTTTTCTCTGTCTCTAAGTATGTTGACTAGTGAGCTGAGCAGTTCTTACATGAAAAGCTTGTCAACCTGCTGGTTGATTAAAAGTATTGGCCAAAAAGGTTTTACCTCCTTGTGTGATTTCCTGTGCCAGTGCTGTGGTTGAAAACAAGGAGCCTGGAGGTGCCACTACTGCCACACTCTGACGAGCACATTCCATTAATTATCTTTATAATTTATAAGCTAGGAGCTGTTTGATGTACCATGACAGAGTGTTATAATAAAGATGAAGCACAGTGGATGGAGCTGCTCTGCAAAGCCTGTTTTATTAAACCAATCCTGGCTCTTCTCCTTAACCATGGTAAAAACAACTTCAAAGCAGGCTTTAGGAACTTTTAAATAAACTTGTAGCTGTTGTTTCAATTCTTATTTCCCCTTTCCTGCAAACAAACATTACTTAGTGTAATATATTAGTATAGGAAATCCCCAGAACCTCTGCAGGTTGTGTCACTGTCCCCTGTACATCCTTATGAATGTGCAGTGGTTTCCCAGGAAAGTAATGGTGATGTTTGTGACCTTCTCCTATCTCAGTTATTCCACATGAGGTTTAGTTACACTTAACAGGAAAGGCAAAGAGTTCATTTTTACTGAATAGATGAACATTCTGTTAGTTGAGGGGTTCTTGGATAAACCATTAATGTTTGGATGCAGGAAAGGGCTCCTGGAGGAACCCAACTATTGGTGTGGTCTTCAAATCATTATTGGCCTACCGTTAGGGTAAATGTTGTGGTGTTTTTCTTGTTGGTTGTATTGTATTGTATTCAATTAGCCTTTCAGAGGTGTATGAGTTCCAAAAGCACCTATGCAAATCATAAAGTTGGTATAGTTTCTTACCACTTTCTTGTGTAAATATTTTAAAACATTTTTAACTTAAAGTGTTCTTACAACGATGAACAGGAATGACATTTCCTTCTACAGGTGGCCAAAAATAATTAAAAAATAAATATCTGAAGGTTGTTTTCAATAAGATTCCACAATTACCTGCAGGATGCTTGATTGGTCTGCTAGATGGCAAGCAATGGTACTGACCATTAATGTGCAAAGGAAATTACTTGTGCTGTGTCGTGTGCTGTGTTTGGTTCTTCAATCCACTTAAATTAGGAGAAAAAAACAGATTTTTGGGATCCCTACTGAAGTAAGAAACAAAAGCGGAGTTGTCAGGAAGAAAGGTACTCATAAATACTTCATAAGAAAAGAAACAAATTGGCTCAGAAGGCTAGCGTATGAAGTGACCACAGTGCAGGTATGCTGAACAATACAGCTCTGGAAAAAATTGAGACCACTGCACCTTTTTCTTTCCTTTCCAAAAAAGTCGAAAAGGAAAGTTTTGAGTGAGGAACAGAAGTGTTCAATTTGCAGTAGTCTCTTAATTTTAAACCTTCTGCTCCTCACTCAAAACCTTCCTTTTCAACTTTTTTGGAAAGGAAAGAAAAAGGTTCAGTGGTCTCTTAATTTGTTCCGGAGCTGTATATACAGGTTTTGGAGGTATGCTGAACAATGTATACAGGTTTTTGGAGCAACATATGCTGCCATCCAGATGATGTATTTTTCAGGAAAGGCCTTGCTTGTTTAAGCAAGACAATGAAAAACCACATTCTGCACTTATTACAACAGCATAACTCTGTAGTAAAAGAGTCCAGGTGCTGACCTGGACTGCCTGCAGTTCAGTCCTCTCACCCACTGAAAATATTTGGCGCATCATGAAATGAAAAATATGACAAAGGAGACCCCGAACTGTTGAGCAGCTAAAATCCTATACCAATCAAGAATGGGAATACATTTCACTTTCAAAACTACAGCAATTGGTCTCCTCAGTTCCAAAATACTTCCAGTGTTGTTAAAACAAGAAGAGGATGCAACGAAGTGGTAAACATGCCCCGTCCCAATTTTTTTTAAACGTGTTGCTGGCATCAAATTCAAAATGGGCAACTATTTTTCCAAAAACAATAACATCTCTTAGTTTCAACATTTGATATGTTGTTTTTATACTATTTTCAATTACATATTGGGATGAATGATTTGCACATCATTCTGTTTTATTTGCATTTTATGCAGCGGTTTAACTTTGTTGGAAACAGGTTTTTATGTGAGAAACTTTTACAACCTCGCTACATCAGTTAATTTTTTTTCCATACCTTCCTCATCATAACTCTGATGCCATGCCCTCCTTAAGCATTGGGACAGTGAAGTCAATACTGCTATTTCTACGGTATACTCAAGGAATATGAATTTACAATTGAAAGATACAGAATGTCACCTTTTATTTCTGTACGTTTCAGTGTTTTACCAACTAAGGTTTATGAAACTGTCCATCCCCCATTTTATGTGAGCGTAAGTGTTGGGACATTTGGCACACAGGTTTTTCTAATCGACCAGATGTTTCCTGTTTATTGTTCAAACAAAAGACCTTTGAATGTGTGGTCTCACTTCTATCATTTGCTTTTGCCTTTGAAGTCTACTTTACTGTCCCAATAAATATGGAGAGCACTATAAATGTTAATATTTGTCTCATCTGTCCACAATACCTTTCTCCAGAACTCTGCAGGCTGTTTGTGATATTTTTTTAGGCCATCCAGTTTTTGAGGCTAACTAATGACTTTGCAACTTACAGTCTAGCCTCTGTAGTTTGGCTGGTGAAGTCTTCAAACGGTAATGGCTAGCACATACAAAACATGCCTATCTCCTTGAAAATGTTCTGTCAGACATTTTTTTCATTAAGGTGAGCATTCCTTCTACTTCTTAATGTTTCTTCTTCGTAATGTTGATTTTGGCATTCTGAATGTTTTGGCTTTGTCTCTGGTCAGTATATTCTGAATTATCTGCAACTAGACAAAAACAACATATGCGAGTGCAAAGCCTATAACCAAGACTAGACAGCTCTGTTGTTCATGCATTCATAATGCAAACAAACACAACTTCCTAATAAAACTCAGCTGTGAATCCAATTGTCCAAAGCAACAGAACTAATGTCACTGTCAAAATACTTATGGACTGCACTGTATACCTTTGAGTCTGAACTTCACACACCAGAGACAGATTAGTTCCACTACAGGCCCAGCGCCAAGGGGTGAAAAGGAGCCACTCAGTTTAAATTTAAGCCGTCTCAGTTTTATTTTGTTGTCCCTACATAAAAACAGCAAAGTAGAGAGATCATGCCTGTGATATTAAATTTTTAAGGGTGTGGTCAACTTTACCACTTCACCAGGAAATTGTTTAGTCAAACGTTTTAGGAAGCTGTAAACACATAATTGTTAGCAAATAGCCATAGCCTATTAACTAGCTTAAACCGAGGCATGTGCCTCAACGGATATCAGAAAATGCTTTGCCAAAGTATCCATACAAAGGAGTGCTACTCTAGATTCGCAAGTTCACATACACTCTCAACCCACTCTTCTACTTTCACTAGAATGACAGCCCCTTCAACCTCATTTTGGAAAAGCGGAACCAGTGCAGGTACCCCATAATGTTAGTCTATAATCCTATCCCATTCGCAGGTTTTCTGTTCAAAAACCTGAATCTAATAGCGAACTGGTTCAAAGTGCTGTTATTGATTAATTGATTGTCGTTTTTTAAATTTGATTAGCAGAAGTGTATTCTCCCCTTGCATATTTTAATTCTATTAAAGGAATTGTAAAACTCTCTGGTTAAAGCTGTGCCTAATGGTCTACTCCAGTTAATGAAATCCCACTCTACTGTAGCTTTGGAACTAATATGAGCTAATTTCCTGATCTTGCCTTGCAACGTGTTTCCTTTCTTGAGAAATCATATAATAACCAGTATATCAGATAGGTTCTCTACTCAAAAAATAAGACGGACAAAATTCCGTTTGAGGTGTTGGGATCACAAAGAAGAACTTTCGTGAAATACAGACCAAATGAAAAGATGCTGGAGGACTGCTTGACGCCATCTGTCAAGCCTTATGGAGGCAATTTGATGGTCTGGGGGTGCTTTGGTGGTGGTAGGGTAAAAGAGATCTTGAATACAGAAGGCTATTATTTCATTTTGCAATGCCATACCATACCCTGTGGACGACACTTGATTGGAGCCAATTTCCTCCTACAACTGGACAATGACCCAAAGCATAGCTCCAAACTATGCAAGAACTATTTCGGGATGAAGCAGTCAGCTGGTATTCTGTCTGTAATAGAGTGGCCTGCACAGTCACTAGATCTCAACCCTATTGAGCTGTTGTGGGAGCAGCTTGACCATGTGGTACATAAGTGCCTATCAAGCCAATCCAACTTTCCTATTCATTTTGCTATATTTCCTATCCAAACTCATTTCGTGCATGCTTTCATGGAAAACAAGGACATTTCCAAGTGACCCCAAATTCTGAATATATCTTGTATTGCTTACTCTAATGTTCTGTATTGTGGTGAATTCCTTGTTATATTTGTCCATGGTTCCACATGTTGCTTTTATTATATGTAATGTTTGTTGATTCATTAATTAAAACATAATAAAAAAGTGTGTTGTGCCATATCACAACTTGCTATAGCTGTGAGTGGCATGGTTTTCCATGTTTAAAGTGGGCTTATTGGCTAATGTATTTAAAATAGCTGTTCATGGCTGCATCTCCATAGATTTTTGAATAGTGAATAATAAATTACACATTGTGTGCCCTCCACAGTATCTGCCGTCTTGTTTGAATGCATAAAAAGGCACTGTTGAGCAAACAACAGTAATGCAATGGAGTGGCTGGGGTCTATCTTCACGTCTTGGCTATATTACAAGGAAACATGCATCCTTTCCAGTTTTCTCTTCAAAGGTCCATTGTTGTGAGGGACTGGGGGTTGCATATATTGCACTGCAACACAGATGGATTTATATGCATCGTAGTAGGCCATTATGCAGTGGTTTTTGGATCTTCAGACTATTACGTTTTCTCAGCTGTTAATCTAGCCTAAATATAGATTGTGGCATATATACATTGGCTTTAATACTCTGATTTTATTGTGGGGTTAGAGATGATTCAATTGTGATTTTGTATAAACATCCCTCAGTTTTGTCACCTAACCAACTGCAAAGCAATGGCTGAAATATTTATCGAATGAAAGTGCAGTGGCAGATTTAGGTACGAGTCTTCTGGCTTTCATGCTCAAAGGCAGGAGAGTGTACACGGTACAGTATGCATCTGTCCCTTCTTCCCTATTGCTCCTGAAACTCACAGCTTTGAGGTTCTTACATGGTGCAAATGCTCATTTTCAAAGAGATTACAGCACATATCTGTCAGAGACAGAATTGCATGGATATTATGCATGGGGGACGACCAAGAAGTCTGCCAGCGGGAAACATTGCAATGTGTGCTTACCATCACCACCGATTACAGCTGATTTCTAAAAATGGGACAAGACCAGGCTTGAAGGGTTGTCCAGGTTTAAACCAGCTGTAGACATGCTAGCGCTGCATCATTTTACGTCATGCAGTCTGTAGATACAGACCATAAAACCTTGATGTTTAAGGTATTGCTTAGACCTGTTACCTCACATGAAACATGACCTATATTATGCTTTATATTGGTTGTATTATATTCATGTATATTTTATTGAGCTGTGGATATTTCACTGACCTAATTAGGTTGTAATATTACAGGATAATGTAGATCTGGATAAAGCATTCATATGTCTCTGTCTAAGGTCTTGTCTATGTCACTGTCACGGTCGAGAGGCCTGAGGTGCAGAGCTGTAATACATCCTTTTAATGTTGTTCGTAGCAAAACTGAACAGAAAACAACAAAAGGAGAGGCAGACCGCAAACTGCCACAAGCACCACAAACTGGTGCAAACAATGGTCCACAAAGCCAAGGCTCAAAAGGGCTACTTAAATAGGCTCCACAATTAGAGGGAACGAGGCACAGCTGCCTCTAATTGCGGACAACAAAAACTGCAGCGCAGAGATGCCCAGAGGAACCTCTACGGTTAGGTCCTGACTGTGGCTCCCAGGTGCCTAGAGAATCCTAGAGGCCCCTAGCCAGGACCTGACATAAGCATTACACTTGCACTTGAGCAGGTGCTTTACTAATGTAACCCAAAATAAATTATTTCCTGTTATCAAACCAGCTGAATGCATTAACTGTTTTAAGGGATGATTCACCTTAATATCAAAATGGCACATTGGTGTCCTTACACTGTAAGCAGTCTATGGATTAGGTTTGATAAGAATATATGCCTTTTAGTTTCTCAGCCCTGTTTCCAAGAGCTAGCATTTTAACATTTGCGAACTATCATTAATTACTGAATCACTGAACAGCATACCAATCCTCCTACTTTGACTGACCAACATGAGTCCCCTCAAGAACACGTATGTTTTTGTTATATCCGGTGGAGTGGATGTTGGGTTGACAGTGACTCAGGACATTTTTAAAGAACGCTTTTAAACAAAAAACAAAAACAATGCTTGCAATTATTTTGTTGTAAATAAAGGCAGACATTATTAATGATTTGAGTTGTTTACTGAATGGCAGTGATGATAGTGGTGCTTTACAGAGTAGTTTGTAGAGTTTTGCAAAAAAAAGTGGAAGAGAAAATTGTGTGAATACATATAAATAATGAATATAGGTTGGTGTACATGATCCTTCTCCTGGGATTTTGAAAAATTGTTTTGTGTATATTGTTTATAGAACCAGTTTATTTTGTTAGTGATTATGACAAACTGTAATTGACACTTAGGCTTGTTTTAATGGGTTCCCATTTCTAAATCTTCACCATAGTTCTGACTCCCTACTGGTGCTGGCAATGCAAGGGACGCCAGGTTATTATAGGCTGCTTGTAGACACTTTGAAATTCATACTTTTAAAACTATTAACTGTCCTTATCTTTGTCGCCTATCCACTGTCATTGAGTTTCTTCAGCATTTTAAAGGTTTCATTTAAAAAACAACTGCCAGACTTCCAACATTCTATTCACTTTAAAGCTCAGTAAGCCTCCATTATACAGTAAATCAGCAATGTCAGTTTGTTTATAAATTATATGTTATGGAGAGGCTGCCATATTTTCTAGAGCTGTTACACAGAAAATTAGGTCCAATCTTTCCTATTGTAATCTTCCATGTGCTCGAGTTGATCCTTTGACATGTTTTGTTTTTATTATTGTGTATTATTATTGTGTATTTATTATTATGTTTTGGATGCTGTGTAAGTTAACAGCGGTCCTGGTAGCATGGCCATTTTAACTAGCTATCTATCAGATTTACACATTCTTGTATATGCTTAATACAAACGTATATAGATGTACAGTTGGCACTGTGTTTCCAACATTATTATTATTAATGTAAATTCTTTACACCACCAAATGATATTGGGAGTTTATAGGCTAGAAGTCAGAAACAGCGCGACACACGCATGGCAGTTAAGCATAGCTTGAATAAATGAACTGCTGCAGAGCCCGCAAGATAGCTGTCCACCACTGGCCAATTTATACATTTCAAATATCTAATCATTCACTTTAGCATAATGAATTACATATACAGAAAACTGCACATTTATCTACTATGCTAAAAAATCTCTCCCGCACCTCACTGATAACACAGCAACAGTATAGTTGACAGCCACTCAGCTCACAGTTTCAAATCAATCAATCAAAGGCATTTTATAAAGCCCCTTTTACATCAGCAGTTGTCACAAAGTGCTTTTACAAAACACCCAGCCTGAAACCCCTTGGAGCAAACAACAACAGTGTTGATGCACAGTGGCTAGGAAAAACTCCCTAAAAAGGGCAAAACTTAGGAAGAAACCTAGAGAGGAAACAGGCTCTGAGGTGTGGCCATTCCTCTTCTGACTGAGCCATTTTAAGAGTACAAATTGTAGTAAATAATAAATGCATGTGGGCTGTGTCCAGAATCTTTAAAACATAATCCAGTTCAGAAGCATTACCAGATGGACAAGGACAGGGACAATCCGGGGGGAGCATTGGTCAGCGGAGTGGCTGCTGTAATAATCAGGTATCATCTTGATCTGCAACACAATCAGGAGGCTTTCGGACAGGGACAGCTACGAGTCTTTCGAGCCTGGTACTCCCAAGCTGTGGTCCAAGACCTCATGTCCTCCTAAGTTTAAACAGAGCAGGAGACAAGGAAATTTTTTAGATGCATTCCTTAGATTAACAAGGATTTACAATGGAGAAAGAGAACTGACCCTACTCCCCCGGCACAATAATATAGCAGTGTAAAACCTTGGGGCTGAGACGAGGATCCAGTGACACTGTGGCCCTATCCGAGTGTAACCCCGGACAGGGCCCAATAGGCAGTCAATCCACTCATTTTGCCATGCATCAACCAGAGGCACACCAACCAACTGCAACCACCCTGAAAGAGGGCCAAGTATGCAACCTGGTCTCATTGGAATTCGTAAACTATTATATGAAAACCTTTGACAGCCGAATTTGTAAGATATATTACGTTAGGTGAAGTAACGTTAAAGTAATAATCCAGAAAAAAATTGCAACTGGCAGACTGTGTATCAAACCCGCATCCTTCACCTCCACAGACAAGTGCACTACCCACTTCCAAATAGGGACTTGCAGTTAGGGGAGGCGAGTAGTGGTGTTACCAAGGTCTCTACAATATGTTATGAGTGATTTTTTTCAAAACATAACCCAAACCATAACCCTAACCTTAACCTCAGTGCTGTGATGCCTAACCTTAACCAAAACCTTAACCCCAGTGCTGTGATCCTTGAACGTTAACTGTAACGTTAAAACACATTAATTGACACATATTTGTATTCGTCTACTGGAATCCATTGTCCCTGAATGGAGCAGTGGGTAGGACACCCGTCTGAAGAGCTGAATGTTGCCAGTTGGAGACATGGATGTTTTGTGTCAATTCATAATATATGATGTTTTAGGAGCATTCGTAACATATCAAATGGCATTTGAGAGAGGACATCCCATTGGAGATGAGAGCCCGCCTGGCAAGACAGCAAGTGCGGAGTATCCAAGTCTTTCCATTCACCTTCACACCCCTGGGCCAGACTACATCTAATCATAGATCATGCTGAAGAGATTAATCTTTAGTAGACACTTGAAGGTTTGCACTGAGTCTGCGTCCCTAACCTTAATTGCCATATTATTCCACTGTAGTGGAGCTCTATGGGAAAAAGCCCATATCTTGCGATCATAGGTTACATGAATGTAGGTATTGGACCAATTCAGCGAGGTAAGTAGGAGCAAGTCCATGTAATGCTTTATAGGTTAATAATAAAACCTTAAAATCGGCCATCAATGTTCACTGTGATATCTGCCAACTAAACTCTGTGTTTCTTGGATCCTAAAACAAGCATTTCTGTTTTGAGTTTAAAAGCAAAACGTTCTCCATCATCCACTTCCTAATATCTGAAACACATGCTTCCAAAATATCTAATTTTGGGGCTTCTCCATGTTTCATCGAAATATGTACAGCTCTGGAACAAATTAAGAGACCACTCCTAATTTTTCTTAAATCAGCATCTCTACATGTATGGCAGCCATTCCATTCCAGTGTCTGTTAAATTCCAACACAGGCACACCTTATTTTACTTAATTAGGTACTGATCAGGTGATTACATGAACCAAATCTAATTTAAAGAGGAAAAGTATAAAAACCACTGCTGTGGTCATCACTGTCCTCTTGCAATAGGACCAGCTGGATGGCAAAAATAGTGCAAGTAGTACCTCAAAGGTAATTTGAATAAAAAAATAACTATTCAGCATGACAAAAGACTTGAACAGAAAAGCTTTGAGTGAGGAAAAGAAGAGTTAGATTCTGGCTTAATTGGCAGAGGGATACAGCGAGCGTCAGGTTGCTTCCATCCTGAAAATTTCAAAGACGGCGGTTCATAAGAACAATGTCAAGCAACAGAAATTGGGGACAACAAAGCTACAGACTGGCAGAGGGCGAAAACGTCTGTCCACTGACTGAGATGACCGTCAACTCATTCGAATGTCACTCAACAACCATAGGATGACATCAACTGACCTACAAAAATAATGACAAACAGCAGTTGTGGTGAAGTGTACAGCGAGGACGGTTCAGAACAGGCTCCTAGGGGGCAGGGCTGAAGTCGAGCAAAGTTTGAAAAAAGCCCTTCATCAATGAGAAGCAAAGAAGAGCCAGGCTGAAGTTTGCAAAAGACCATAAGGATTGGTCCGTAGAGGAATGGAGTAAGATCATCTTTTCTGACGAGTCACATTTTCAGCTTTGCCCAACACCTGGTTGTCTAATGGTTAGACGGAGACCTGGAGAGGCCTACAAGCCACAGTGTCTCGCACCCACTGTGAAATTTGTTGTAAGATCGGTGATGATCTGGGGATGCTTCAGCAAGGCTGGATTCGGGCAGATTTGTCTTTGTGAAGGACACATGAATCAAGCCAAGTACAAGGTTATCCTGGATGAACACCTGCTTCCTTCTGCCCTGACAATGTTCCCCAACTCTGAGAATTGTTTTTTCCAACAGGACAATGCTCCATTCCACACAGCCAGGTCAATCAAGGTGTGGATGGAGGACCACCAGATCAAGACCCTGTCATGGCCAGCCCAATCTCCAGATGAACCCCATTGAACACCTCTGGAATTTGATCAAGAGGAAGATGGATGGTCACAAGCCATCAAACAAAGCTGAGCTACTTGAATTTTTGTGCCAGGAGTGGCATAAAGTCACCCAACAGCAATGTGACAGACTGGTGGAGAGCATGCCAAGACGCATGAAAGCTGTGATTAAAAATCAGGGTTATTCCACCAAATATTGATTTCTGAACTCTGCCTAAGTTAAAACATTAGTATTTTGTTGTTGAAAATGAATATGAATTTGTTTTCTTTGCGTTATTTGAGTTCTTTGTTTTAGTTATTTTGACCAGTTGTTATTTTCTACAAATACATACACTAAATGACAATATTTGTATTTAGAATTTGGGAGTAATGTTGTCAGTAGTTTATAGAATAAAACAAAACTGTTAATTTTATTCAAACACATACATATGAATAGTAAAACCAATAGTTTTGCAGTGGTATAGAGAAACTGATAGTTTTGCAGTGGTATCTTAATTTTTTCCAGAGCTGTATATATAATAAATATATAACTGGCATCAGCATAACAGTGAAAATTGACAACAGTGTTACCAAAACTGAGCCTTGAAGAACCCCAAAACATACTGTGAGTGCATTCGTGAAATGAGTGCATTCGTGATTTCAAACACGAATGCACTCAAACACACAGCTAGGCTCATGCAGGTGAGGTGTCTCAAGCTGATCAGTGACAAGACAAATTTAAGACTGAGTTTATTATGAATACATTTACATTTTGGAATGGCAGAAATTCTCGGCCTACAGAAAATATAATTTTGAAAATGGAATGTTAATTTTTTCAGTGAAATAGGGAAGAATTCTGTTATTTACAGAATGGGTGGCAACCCTAGATGTGACAGTAATTGAGGATGTTTTTTCTCTTTAATTCAGCACCAGGGTCTTCATTCAAGCCTTGCAGTAATTATCTTCAGTGTTTAGCTATCTGTCAATTTGTGCAGAGCAATGCAAGGAACCACACAGAGAAATGCAACGCAGGTTCAAGAGATAACTATTATCTTTTGGTATAGTAACTATCAGGTTACCTACTCTTCTTCTACCTTCATCCTTCCTTTTATTGCCTCGTAAAAGAAAAGAGCTCAATGTTGAGAAAGCTCAATTGATAATAGAAGTGACATGCACATAAGCTTCTCTTGCTGTCCTGAAGGAATATGCAGCCACCATAGAAGCAGAGTTCATGTAATCAACATCAGTATAGATAGGTGATGGAGAACACATTAAAAAAATCTGTCCCTTGTGAATCTAACAAGAAGAGGACAGTCAATTAAGTAAACAGTTATTCATGCCAGTGAGATATCTCAACCCCATCTTGAGAGGTTCAGATGATCTTATCAATCACACAATAACCTCATCCCCAGGCTATTGCACACAGCACAATGAGCCCTGAACATGTTCTATTCAAAGGTGGCCTTTGGTAGGATTACTAATGAAAGTTTTTGTCATCATTTAATTTAAGCGAATAACAGTTATGTGAGGCGGTGCTCCAAATTGAGGCGGGACTGGAAGGGTGTACTCACTACTACATTTCTAGTGACTTACAAATGAAAAATGCAAATGTCCCCCTTTCCATCTACTGTAGATAATTAGCTTAATTGACAAGCAAATGGCCTCACAGAGACAAAACACTATCCCCTTAAAAATGTAATAAATATGCGTCTTGCTGGTCAAGGAAGCTCTCCCAATTAGATGTTAGCAAACTAGTTAAAGTATGACTGCTGTGGTGAACAAGTTAACGTTAGTTTTGCTAGCTAATGACAACACTGCCATCTGTGTAAATAATTCTAATAACATAAAGGCAATGTGGGTTTACCTACTTTAGCAATGTCAGTATATTTACAAGCTCTTGTGAAATTTAGACCCTGTTTAAAATCATTAGCCCCATACATGCGACCATGTACGGGGAGTGGTGACCAGGAGAGGACGAAGTAGGAGTGGAAAGAGAAATGGTAACAAAGAGATAGGGAAAGAAAAGTGGTGACAAGGAAAGGGAAGCAAGAATGGTGACAGGAAGAGGGGATGGACAAGCGGTGACAAGAAGAGGCACTACAGAGTGAAGAGAGTGATGGGGGAAGTGCCCAGACCCAAACAACAACAGGCCACCCACTGTTTCCTCCAAGTTAAACAGCACCCACTGTGAAGAGGTGAAGTCTACCCCCCAAAAAGGAATATTTTATTTGAAAAGGAGCTCCTTGAGGTTTCAAGGAAGGCGTCAGAGTGGTCACCATCGCCATCATCTAGTCTGGCTCCTGCCCGAAGATGAGCTGTTCTTCAAAAATGTTAACAAATTCATAAATAGTTATATAAATGAATCTCTGCTTGACACAGTCAGGTAGCTGTGTATGTTCTGTGAGCTTACCATAGTGATTACATTTTGTTTTACCTATGACTTCTTAATGTGTCTCTGTTTGTAAATACAAAGTTTTTTTGAGCTTATCATCGAGTGTTGTCATAATTGATCAAAAGAAATTCACACCATTACAGGACGAGAATTAAAACATCGTGCCACGGTTTTCTAACTCTGAGCCTTTGGACCCAGTCTTTCTAGTTTTCAATTTTACTTGTTGCAAATTGTGTCGACCTGGTCCCAGTTCTAAATCAGCCCTTGATCAAATATTTAGAATGAAAAGCAGCAGTACTACTATGCATGTCACTGAAATACTTTAAATGACATGCATGACTACAAACTCTGGAGAACAACAACAGCTTTATTATGAAGTCAGTCATCCAAGTGTGGATGGGATGACAGGACTGGGGGTTGTCATCCTCTTCCACATCAAAGCATACCTGCAGACATGAGACAGATGGAGAGAGTGACAGCATGAGTGGGCCTGTTGTCTTTTTCAGCGTAACACTACTCCAGTCGTCATGATCATCACAAAATGAAAGGCAAAACTTACACTGTATACTGTAATAGACTTCTCTGCATTTCAGTCTAAAGCATTTCTTTGAGGATACTCCCTATTGACCTGACAAGTGACATCTCACCTGTGATCATGCTGTTCCCTTTCGGTCAGGCTGTTCAGAACAAGAAGTTTACCTGGTCCTCGTGTTCACCCGCATAAACGTATATAGGACACAGGTCACCTTCACAGGTGCCTCCATGTTTGCAGGGCGGACCTCGATGATTCAGTTGTACATCCGCTACTGGGAAACAAACATGCAAAAATTACACTTGGTGGTCAGCCTGGCTGAGTAGAGACGGGAGCTGAACACCCTTTTCCTCCTCGGGAGGCCTGCTCCAGGGAAGTGTCGCATTATGTTTTTCCAGAGCGGAAAAGCTTTTTCTGCCACAAAAAAATGGGTCAAAGGTCTTCAGTTCTCTGCTCAGTTTATCAGGTGGCCATTTTTAAGAGGACTGTATCCACCCAAATAACCAAGGAGCCTTGATTTTAACACTATGAGGCAGCTGTTAGGGATCAACTGACCAAACCATACCCTGTAACAGTAATACGAATAACATAGGTTTGCAGGTTCACTGTTCTAAAATTGATTAATTAGATAGATTTTTCCTCATCAATCTTCACACAACACCCTATAATGACCAAGCAAGAACTATTTTTAGGTTTTATTTTTGCAAATGTATAAAAAAAGCTGAAATATCACATTCACTTAAGTATTTAGACCCATTCACTCAGTACTTTGTTGAAGCGCCTTTGGCAGCAATTACAGCTTCAAGTCTTATTGGGTATGTTAAGCCTGCACTAGAATATTTTACCAGTGTTTTCCATGACTATCTTCGTATAAAAGAATACTAGTGAGGAATAGATTCAACCCCAGGTTTATTTTTGACATATCTGATGCTATTCACTATAGGAATTTGGCATGGGTTAAGGCCAGAAAAACTTGAACCTCTGACTGGCAGACTTGGAACCAATTATGAAACTCGAGTATACAACTTGCTCAGAGGAGCAAAAACTGATGTGTAAATCTAAATAGACTCTGATTGTAATGAGAATCCAGAATTCTCCACAATTTGGAGAACTGTAAAATCATTGAAGAACAGTGCCCCCTTCATGTTGCCACAACAGATAATCTTGAAATATGGACCTATTATTCATAAAAATGCTATCATTGATACCTTGAATCGACACTGTTGCAGTAGGCTATCTGTTGAAGAAAATGTCCATGTCTGTTTACTGCTGTTCCACATTCTCCCATCCCATGACCGCCAATGCTCGTACACACCAGCTACAGCTCCACAATGCTATCTAGCCCTCATTATGATTAAACATGCCATAATCATATGGTATGACTGATAGAAACCTAACTGACACGGAACACTGTTTGGTTGCTCAGGGAGGACTCAGTGGCAGCACTCTGTCAAAGTACAACACAGTGCTGCTAAGCCATTCAAGGGAAGTAGTGGACTGGACTAAGCTGCAAAAAACAGCACAGTGAACCAGTAAAATTAAAATTAAAATGTCCTGGCTACCTCATTTGAGAATCACTTTTCTTATCAGCTCACTTTTCTCTGCAACTCTATCATCACAGTATCCTGACTCTCAATGTGGCCAAATATTGAAGTTTTCTTATCTAGTCTCCCTCCCTGCCCTGACTCCCCATCATTGCCTGTCGCTTCTGCGCCGCTGACTTTCCTCTCACTAGTAGTAGGCTCACAATCACTGACTGAATCGGCTCTGCAGTCACCTGCTGCTAGTCTTTGACCCGGGTACTTCAGCATCATTGTCTCAGTGTTATACCGTGGGTTACAGTACTATAGTAGCAGCACTAGTAAGAGCAGGATTGGCACCGATTTCTAGCAAGCTGTGTAAAAAAATGAGCTGTGTAAAAAATTGAGCTTGTACAAGGAAGCGCGTGCAGCTTGGACTGAAAAGAGAGAAAGCCCCCACCCTCACCCCTCTGAAATGAGAAGTGTCAGGAATGGTGCAGAGTTGGCATCAGCAACAAATCACACTACTCAGCCCCCAAACATTTATCCCCAGAAAACTACTCAGCTTTGACACATTAGACTACTGAAGGAAACATTTTAACTAAAATAAAATGATGAAATGTAACAGAGTAACGAGTATGTTCCTTACTCAAAAATGTACTTGAGAAGAAGTAAAATTACTGAATACACAAAAGATTGTCAAAAGTACTCGTTACTCAAAGAAATATTCTCTCACCTCTGCTTTCAATACTGTGGAATACTCCAGTTTGCTGAAGGAACGGATCTCCTTGGGCATTGCCACAGACACTTGCTCATGGTTTAAAAATGTACTTAATGATAGAACTCAAGCTTTTTTAATGGACCGGCCGTATCTACATTTTTTGTGTCCATAGAGGAGATCCCCACTATGCTATTTTGGGTCCTACGCTATATACACTGTATATGCATGATATCTGAAATGTTATGAAAAACTGTAAATGACAGAACTATTTGTGGCTGCTCAGACATTGATTGATGTTTGTATGTAAGGCTGCCCTGCAGAAACCTTTGAACTATCTCACCTGAAAAATGAAAAACAACAGTCATTAAACATGCTCACAGAGCTGGCTAGTCCTAGCAATACTGCAGGCTTAGTCAGAGTTCAGTAAATCTAGTTTAGACTGTGATGCCTATCACTCCTGGAATGTTTTGCAGAGTGACTTAGAAACTGGTGCCTGAAATGCAGTTCAATCAATCAATCAAATTTATTTTATGAAGACAATTTTTTTTACATCAGCAGTTGTCACAAAGTGATTTTACAGATACCCACTGAGTTACAGCAACAACTGATGCACAGTGGCTAGGAAAAATTCCGTAGTAGGGTCAAAATTTGGGAAGAAACCTGGAGAGAACCAGACTATGAGGGGTGGACAGTCCTCCTCTGGCTATGTCAGGTGAAGATTATCAGAATGTATGACCTTTTGGGCCACATCAGTGTTTTTGCATGTTCAGATGACCAGCAGGTCAATAAATGCAGATGCAAGTGGGTTTTTAGGCAGTAACTAGATCAGCAACACAACCATGAGTCCAAGAGCCATTGTCCTCCATTGTCCTCCAATGGTTAGACAGGACTCTGGAAAAATTACAGAGAACATAACCCTAGTTGAACTAGGTTCTGAAACAGGGGGTTCCCGGAGACATTGTGGCCTCATCTGAATTTCTGATAAATTATCGTTTTACTGACATTTGTACATGTATTTCTTTATGCTGTAATACAGGGTTCAAATGTGAGAGACAGTTTTTCCTTGTATGAATGAATGTAAAATAAAAAATAATAATACAATTTTGTTTCAAGATTAAGTCAACATTCTAGCAATACATTGCTGTGAGTGTAAATGCATATTGCCAAAATCTGTATTTCAATGCATAGCATTTCTAAGCACAAACATAAATTTCAGGTATTTGAAATCCAACCCATAAAAGTCTTCCATGAAGTAGAAATTGGCTTCCCATTACTTTCGAATCAGGTCAGGAGGTGTGTGGAAACCCATATAAGTGGATTAGATATAAGGTAGTGAGGCAGGTTACAGCAATTAAATGAAAGAATTTTCCAACGCACACCACTTTCTATTCCACTCTGCTGCAGAAGAATGCCGCACTGTAAGGCAAAACAGCTAATTGAGGAATCATAAATGCATTTCACTAGACACTTACTACTGTATCCTTTCTGTGATACTCAATGTGCCATTACACAATCTCAATTGTGGAAAACGTAATAGAGTTTGTGAAAAATGAGTCATTAAAAACATTTATGACAAACCAATTTCACAACTTATATTCTTAGATGAGCTTCCAGTGAAGGTTTATTTACATTCAGTCTACATGAAATTATTCAAAGGAAACTATAAAAGGAATAACTTAAATAATTGTAACAGGTGCAGTACCATTCAAAAGTTTGGGGTCAATTAGAAATGTCCTTGTTTTTGAAAGAAAAGCAAATTTTTGTCTGTTAAAATGACATTAAATTTATCAGAAATACAGTGTAGACATTGTTATTGTTGTAAATTACTATTGTACAGTAGCTGGAAATGGCTGATTTTCAATGGAATATCTACATAGGCGTACAGAGGCCCATTATCAGCAGCCATCAGTCCTGTGTTCCAATGGCATATTGTGTTTGCTAATCCAAGTTAATCATTTTAAAAGGCCATGTGATTAGAAAGCCCTTTTGCAGTTATGTTAGCACAGCTGAAAACTGTTGTGCTGATTAAAGAAACAATAAAACTGGCCTTCTTTAGACAAGTTCAGTGTTCGGTATCTAGAGCATCATCAATTGTGGGTTCGATTGCAGGCTCAAAATAGCCAGAAACAAAGAACTTTCTTCTGAAATTTATCAGTCTCTTCTTGTTCTGAGAAATGAAGGCTATTCTATGCGAGATATTGTCCAAAAAAGCTGTCTTTTATAAAACATTAGAACTGATTAATAAGTTAAAATGCGTTTGTTTCTTAGAAAAAAAATGCCTCTCACCATAAAAGCATGAAGAAGAAGTTGTTTTGGAATATGGCGATGTGTTATATATGCATGCTTCCGCTTCAGTATTGAAACCTCCAGATTCAGTCTATCATGCTGCTATGCGCTTTGTTACTGGTGAAAACTTTCGTACACATCATTGTCTCTTATACACTTCAATTGCCTGGGTAGTCACTGACTTCCAGGAAGGCCAGACACTAACTGAAGTCAGAATGAACATTGGTTCTTACAAAGCAGTTCAAATGTTTTGAAGAGCTTTTCACTGTGAATTGTGATTGCTTTCCCTTAATACGTGTGCTTCCTATCCGAGTGATTTGTTGTGTTTTATTTTTCTGTTTTTTTATTTCCACTTCATCTAACGGGAAGAGACACAGGGAATGGACAGAGAGCAGGGGGGGGGGGCGCGCTGATGCAGCAGATGGCGGCATGTTCTCACCAAATGTAATACAGGGATCAACTGTAAAACAGACCTTGGTCTTAGCTCGATACCCTGTTTAAATAAAGGAGAAATAAAACATAAACGATAGGTTCCAAATTTCCTGTCTCATAAAGATTGACCTTTTGGTACAATAGGAGTGCCATACTGAATGAAGCGTTTTTCACAAATTAATAATTCCAAGATGGCAGAGGTAATGTCTAATATGTTGCTTGGGAGGAGATGGACCGATGAACCTCTTTTAAAAAATGCAGGTCAAACAGGGTGATGTGAACTTACGATGTTGATCCACTGTATAGTGCCACTGCATAGTTGATCCGAAATCGCTTGCACTCATTTTGTTGTGGCAAGTGAATGGGTAAGTGTGTCCAAACTTTTGACGTGTACTGTATACCTCTGCTATCAGCCAGTCGGCATTCAGGATTCAAACCATCTGATTTATGAGAGACCGTTTACCGCAGGTACGACACAAAACTTTTTACTGTTCCATTTTTGTAGGTAACAGTTTTATAATAACACTAATGATTTGGAAAACAATTTGTAATTTTAACACTGCCTTGAACATTGAAGGTATCACAATTGTCCTCATGTTGTTGTGTAGAAAATTTTTCCATTCAATATGCCAAAATGAAATAATTTAAATTCTAACACTCTCAACACAGTGTTTAAGGTGTAAACACAACAAGCATAATTATTCAACAAGCAATCACGATGTTGGCATAAATAAAAAGGCCACAGTTAAGCACACCTGTGTTTTTGAACAATGCATAGCAACATCAGAGAGAGGAATAGGCTGCTGTGTGAGATAAAGTCAGCTGTCCTAATGCACTGTCCTACATCTCTATAGTGCAGTGTCAACAACAATTTCATTGAGGCAACAGAGCAGAACGTGTTCCTGTCCATATGGCACCTGCACACTGAAGAAAGAGTACATCTTGAGGGTATCCACATCATATAAATATGTCATGTATGGTGTGGCCAGCACAGGTTTCTTACCAATATATATTAAGTGAGGGGGACACACAGGGAAGCCTTTGATTCGATTAATGAAATTGTGTTATTTCCTTTATTTCTGGACTGAATAAACCTGGCACCTGGTACATTATAGTTGCACTGATAAAGCTACTTGCAGGAGTGGTTATAGCCCCTTTCAACATGTATCAGCAACTTAGGCAAGTGTGTCTGGGTAAGGGTTACATATACCTAAATATAAATGAATTGTCTAAAATGTGTCTTCTAAAGGGAATAAAAACAAATATAAAAAAATTGTTAAAAAGCTTGAATTATTTTTTGGACTGTCTCTGCACACAACATTCACAGTCAGGGAGAGCTGGGTCGAGCAAGCGTGAGTGCAGCGTCAGAGGGTAACATTGCTTGTTCCCCACTGATGCGTTTTGATGGAACTTAGTGAAATAACTGTTATCTAAATGAAAAACAAATATACAAATGTACAGCTTGTGTGCTTACTGCAGTCCCATTGTTTCCCAAATTACTGTGTATATACCAGTTTAAAGACCCCTAGTCTGCATTTAGTAAAAATGAGAATTTCAATTTGTTTTAAGTTAAACCTAAAAGTGGCTGCTGGGTCAAATGAGACCAGCCTGCTAATTTAATTCTTTTATACCTCCGACTATAAGCTTGAAGTGGTTTGATTGGTGATTGGCCTATAGCCATGGCATATGAGACTGTTTACCACTGGTATGGCATCACATCGCTTTTTACTGCTGGAATTGCATTGGTAATCGGTTTATAAAAAGCAATACAGCTTCTTGGGGTTTGCGATTTATTGCCAATACACCATGGCTAATTAAAGTGTCCAGGCAATCCACAATGAATTGGCCATATACCATGTCCCCTTGTGCCGTTTTGCTTACATTCTTCAGTTAGCCATGAATTCCAAGATTGAAAGTGAGTGATTTTGATGACATGGGGCACATTTCGGCACGTGCATGACATACACACTTTCTGGAACCAAAAATTCCAGAAAGCATCTTTAATTCAGCAAATGCAATTACAGACTCAAAGCTTCTAAATGGTAACTGTAAATGTTGTAATTTGTAACCTAAATTGAGACATTGCCATGCATACTATTGTTTTTGTTCAGTTTTTAAAGTGAGTTCTTTAACGTCCATTTTGCATCGTTCACACCTTTAAGTATATAGTCCCACTCATCTCTTTAAGGACACCTGTAATGAAGAGTAATAAACAACCAAAGAGTAAGACTAAAGGGGTGAAAGTAGTAGCTTACAACATAGAAAACTCCAAGGAAGTATGTGCTTCTAGTCCTTGGCCTATGTCCTAATTTGACTTTGGTACAGGTTTGGTACATGTTCTTCACATTGTCTCTAGTGAACCAACTATACTGAAAAACATTGGAACATATTTACAGGTGTAAGTTATACAGTAGAGATATAAGCAAGCTTACCTGCAAGCTCAAGTGTCAATGCCAGTTGAAAAAGAACAATAGTGTACATTATGCACAATTAGAATAATAATGATTATATAATGCCCCATGGACCTTAGCCTCAAGCTAATACTGGCCCTGGGCTAGCTCAGCCTGTGTTTAAACAAGCGTTTTTAATGGGACATTTCACTCCTGCTCTATTTACCTACATACAGTGACTTGCAAAGATATTCAAACTCTTGAACAATTCTCGAAATTCAGTGAATTACAAAGTACACATTGACATTTTATTGAGTATTTTATATTTTATTTAAAAACACTGAAACTCAAAATCAATTATATTCTAAGGTGACATTGTTTTTATGTTGGGAAATGTTTGCAAGAAAAATTTTAAAAAATTAATTATGTTACATAAGTATTCAAACCTTTAAGTCATTTGGTAAGTATGTACCAGCTTTACATACAATGTCAGAGGGATTTTGGCTGATTCCTTTTTGGCAGATTTGCAATAGATTGTTCAGGTTGGTTGTAAAATGCATGTGAACCACAATTATCAAATAGTGCCACAGACTGAGATCAGGACTTGGACAGGCCACTGCAGAACATTGACCTTTTTGTTCTTGACACACTTAAGACAGATGTAGGTTCTCCTGCACTTTTCCCCTGTATTTTACTCCATCCATTCTTCTTTAATTTAACTGTAGGTATGATACAGGGGGTGGACAAAATAACAGAAACAAGACATGGTGTCACACATTAAATCACAATATCAAATGTAGATTCAAAGGTCGTATTAGGATGATTGCCAATCAGGTGTACACAGTGTATCTCAGATCTCTGAATGAAATGTTATAATGTTGTGCTTTCTGCAATCAGAATTTGTTCTAAGGTTGGGTTTTTTAGCTAGTGCTAAAAAGTCTGTAAGTCTAAAGTCAGAATTTTTTTTTACGCTACCACAAAACATGTTTAAGGAAACAAAGCCCTGTTTTGTTTTGCCCTGTTTACAGTAAATCCTCTACTGAAGGGTGTATACGGTCAGGTTTAAGATCTTCCAAACACATTTACCCAACATTTTGACAGCCATTTTAACAGGCAATTTATGATGCGGTTAACATGGCAATTTAATTGCTGTCATAATATATCAGAGGCCATCCACTGGAAACATGAGTGTTTATGTAATGTGGGATGCTAAACGAATTACCAGCGGAAACTGTTGGACATGTCTTCCTTATGTGGGCACTGCACTACAAGATATTATTATCATGGCTCAAAACCAATATACCTGGATCACGACAGATACTAACCAATTAACCAGATTTCCTGAGGGTCACCTTTACATTATTCTCATTTGATGCCCCTTAAAAGTGATCCACTGTGCATTTAAACTGATTGAATGATCCAAAAATGCCAAAGAAAGAAAATGCACTAGGCAGACAAAACACTTGAGGTAGAGGAATTAAAATACCTAAGAAAAGTGCTGAACTCCTACAGTGGGATTTACGATTATTGCTTATTCATTTCCCTAAGATCATGGCTAACATGAATTCTCAGATGTCTCTTCTTAGTGAAATGATATGCATTTGTTGGATATGCCCTCTATTTCTCAGAATTCCTTTTTATCTTTAACAAGTACAACGAGTAGTTTTTCCTCAGTCAAACTTGCTCACACACACTATACAAGGACAGGAGGACAGAAGGATATACAAAAAAAACTGAAAGAAAAATGATTTAATATACACCATGAAAGAAAAACGTGCAACTTATATAAACTTACAAAATATATCTTCCAAAATGTTCTGTAAGAAAAGTGGTCAATGTTTTGACTTAGGAATTTAAGTAAGTACTGTCCTTGGTCAGAGTGGTGCAACATTCTGATCACTACTTTTATTGTGAAAATCCATGATGCTCATCCCCTATATAAATACCAACATTTAATGTTGGTGGCAGTACGGTAGCCTAGTGGTCGAGAGGGCCAGTAAACAAAAGGTAATTGGTTCTAATCCCAGAGCTGACAAGATGAAAAATCCTGTTGTTCTGTTCCTGCAAGACAGTTAACCCTAATTACTCCCAGGATGTTGCTCAATGTGTTCTTTGTATATTAACCTGGTAAAACAGTAAAAAAAAACATTGAACTGGCCATGGTGCTGAATCAAACATTGCATAATGCTGTCCATCATGTAAACCTGTCCATCATGTAAACCTTGGTAAGTAATGTTACCTGTTAGTAACATTACTTACCAGAGAACTGTCTATGGTGCCTTACACATTGGTAGGGAGAACAAAAAATACTTAATAATACAATACATTTTGAAACTAGTGTAGATACTACCCGTGCCGTGGGTTTTAGTCAATGCTTGAGGGAGGAGGTAATGGCTTACAATTCATCCAACTACATTTTATGTGGCTAAACATACCATATCCATACATTAAGTTGGGCTATTTCTATGCAATGTTTTTTTAAAATAATTGTTTGGACACTATTCAGTCAGCAACTCTTACAGGAACAGTTTCCACACTTACTACACCCATTACTTCGGCTATGTATTTTGTCAGCATTTGTCTTTAATCTTTCTCTGCCAACGGACATGGAATCTTTATCCTTAGCCCTGTTGCATACTTCTGAATGAGATGATAGTGTCATACTTTATCACACTGCACTGAAGAAACCAGATACATTAATCTTGCTCCTCATAGCATCAAATGTATAGTAAGCAAATAACTGCATGAATGTATTCACATTGGACTGCAGCACCAATAATCCAAACGAAGCATTCTGTAAATTCATGTTTCTGTAATTTTTCAGTACTGACAAATTGATACAATACTGAGCCATATATAATAGGCCTAAAGCTTTTTTATCTTATAAAATGGGTAACCATATGGTGCAATGTTATTACAATCAAATACAAGAAAAAATTGCAGACCCAAGTTCCCAAAATGATACAACACTAAAATGAGCGCATAGACAGCATGTGCATCGGGGGAGATTCACACTTAGGGACTGTCAATTCAAAGAATGTTAAGCAGCGGCTGAACTTAAAGTTAATTTACAGTACTGTGACTGAACTTTGTTGTTAATTTATAGTGCTGCTTGAAAGTTTGTGAATCCTACAGGTATAGTCATTATTGTTGTATAAAATATTATAATACACTCATAAAATCCATATTTATAACCCAGTTTGTAATATAGACATTCCAAATAAAGGACACAAACAAAAGCTTATGATGTATTTTTATTGTTTTATTTAAGAAAAAGATTTTCTGTTTAAAAATATGTTAACTCTTTCATTCAATAACTTGTGGCACCTTCATTAACAGTGATAGATTTGAGTAAACGTCTTCAGTAAATACTAATCTTTTTTGAGGGGTTTTTGCCCACTCCTAACAGAACTTAACAAAAGGAGTGAGGAGTGAAGGGTGTCCTTTGGGTTAAGGTCAGGACTTTGATCTGGCCAATCGAAACCACAAATCTTCTTTCTCTTAAACCATTCTTTGGTAGATTTGCTTGGTATACATCAGATTTCATGGTTCCCTTAATGTTGTGCAGTCAAACAGGTCCGGATGAAGAAAAGCAGGTCCAGATCTGGACATTCCCACCACCAACCTTCTTGTTAGTCTTATTGTTGAAGTATGCACAGTAACCTGAGTTGCAGCAAAGGCGGTTTGCAAATATTAAGATATTGTGTTTGGGTTGGCATTACCTGATTTATTATTTTTATTGCGGCTCTGGATATTTTGGAAGGGCGCCCACTTCTAGGCCGAGTTACCCTCATTTATTCCAGTTGGCTCACTGTATCAAAGACGAACACTTACCGGACCATTCGAGGGAGTTGCAGCTAATTTGGCACATGGTCATTTCAAAGCCACAGCGATCCACCTAATATCAACCCTGGCCTGGGCAGTGTGATGGTAAAGGAAGTGCTCATGTTAGTAAATCAAGAATGTGGCACCCTTACAGCTATGTGTTTTAACTCATTCATCGACAGACTAGTCCCCTATCATTTAAAGCCTTCAGTCATGTGTTCCACTGGAAGGATACCTCATAGCTACTATGGTACAACCCCCACCTTGTTAGACGTGGCCACAGTGTCTCCAAAACCTTTTATTGCAGAAAGCCAAAGTTTTCATTGGAAAAATTCACACTAACAATTCACTTGCATTCATTTGTCTTGTGCTAACAATCTGGCCATTATCTGTTTTTATCTCCATAGCTGATGATTGGGACAGGTGTTGACGGAATCAAAAATTACACATCATACTGTACACCAGTGTAGCAAGTAAACACAGGTTGATTCCAAACCAAGTACCTTAGCTAATAGGGTAATCTACTTAGTGGGTATTTTAATGTAGAAATAAATAAAAGACAATCAATCAGAAAGTGTGTTAACATCAAAATTGTCTTTTGCTTTTCTTACTAGTTTCACAGATTTCTCAGTTGACTGATAAAATGCCATTCTGGGCCTAACTCTTTGAATTTATCCTGTGCCCAAGCAGCATCTCTGTTATGAATAACTTCGAAAAGCTAGGACTAGATCAAGGACTAGACCTATTTTTAATGCTCAATCATTTGAAAGGAGCTTGCTTATCAACAGCGATATTGAAGGCATTTGAGGAATGGGCCAGAGCCAAGTCTGGATTAATAGTATGCAATCAAAATCATTAAAATAGTGGTAATGTAAAAAGCCTGCTCATTAAAATGTTTAAAATTCCTCTTAATAATAAGTAATAAGCAATGGTTTAGGCATTTGCACATACCTGATACAAACAATGGGGCAATGTTTACTAATATCAAAAGAGATTACCCTACTAGTTTTTTAAAAATTGTACCTTTATACATACAGAGAAATCAATTGAGATCAACATCTCTTTCACAGCTGAGCCCTGTATCACAACATTAAAAACACATATAAAATGGAAGTAATAGAAACATTAAGAAAAACAATCACAATTGACAATAAAGATCATATACAAGTAATTGAAATAGTCTTATAGTCATTTCTTTTACTTAAGATCACTCTGAATGGCATGCCAGGAGTGTGGGGCAAAATATTTAAAAGCATATTTACCCACTTCTAAAGAAGCCTGCGCTATTTCCAACACTATCTTAAGAGCGTGTTTGGTAACTATTATTCCTCCGGTTTATGTTTCAGTTAAATAGTCAGTACATTTTATTCGACCACCTTATATACAGTAAAAACAACTAATACATGGCCCTTGTAGAGGTCAGAGAGTTCCAGCAATGTAAAAGACAGTGATGTGTGAGAAAAGCTACCAGTATTGTACACTACCGTTCAAAAGTTTGGGATCACTGCGAAATGTCCTTGTTTTCAGAAGAAAGGGTAATTTTTTGTCCATTAAAATTGCATCAAATTGATCAGGAATACAGCGTAGACATTGTTGTAAATGACTATTCTAGCTGGAAAGAGCAGATTTCTAATGGAATATCTACATGGGCATACAGAGGCCCATTAAGAGCAACCATCACTCGTGTTCCAATGGCATGTTGTGTTTTTTTTTTTTAAATTAGTCAGCAGAATGAACTCTTCACAATCTTTGCGAACTGAGCATAATAGGCTACAGCTAGGGTTGTCGCAATTATTACATGACTGATCGAAATAATTAGAGCCAGATCGCAATTGTTTTTATAGACAATGATCTTATTGCACAATATGTTGATTCCAAAATCATGTTTCCAATCTGAATAAGGGATTTTGAGGCCAATGTTACAAACGTCTCAACAAACCCTACCATGCGAATTATGTCAGTTTCCATAAGTTGTCAGAGCTCTGCGGAAAGTTATAGGCACAGATCATTTACTGAAACTTGTTTGCTTCTAAATTTCAGTATGTTTAAATCTATTTTAGAATTGTTTTGCAATGCACCATAATGTAGCCTAATTTCGCAACATTATTGTTTTATAGACAAACGCGTTTCAGACGCTCATTTGTATGGAGGTACATTTGTCGCATCAACTATGATCGACCAAAGGAAAAAACACTCAAGTTTGTGCAAAATATTTTGACTAATACTGGAATTCGAATTTTGTCATTTCCAACCATATTTCCTACTAGAGTAATTAGTTTGAGAAACAGACATTCACAGATCCTCAACTGGCAGCTTCATTAAGTAGGCTAGCACCCGCAAAACACCAGTTTCAATGTCAACAGTGAAGAGGTGACTCCGAGATGCTGCTCTTCTAGGCAGAGCTGCAAAGAAAAAGCCATATCTCAGACTGGCCAATATAAAGAAAAGATTAAGATGGGCAAAAGAATACAGACACTGGACAGAGGAAGATTGGAAAAATGTGTTATGAACAGACAAATCTAAGTTTGAGTGTTTGGATCACAAAGAAATTATCTCAAAATTATGATTACTTCTGACCATCTCCTGTTATGCTTGCCAAGCAATGAATATAACGCTGGCCATGTCTGAACAATATTTTATTTTACCAAAGCCTGTAGGAAGACATGCCAGAATATCACAATTCAAAGCTATTTTTTTTGTACGACTAAAGCAAACGCTGCCAAAAAAATAGAGTTGCCCAATATAATGCAGCTGAGATTCCTTAAGGGTTTAGTACACAAACCTGATACTTGATCGAAACAACTCTTTATTGCTTCCTTCTCATTGAACTGTTGGCCCAGACTTGCTGTTCAATTGCTACCCAGTTAGCCAGGTTGCCAGTCGGGTGATGATGCTTTATGGATCAGTGTTTTCAGGGGAGCTTCATTGACCCAAAGAAGAATTGTACTTTCATTTTCTTCATGTTTCTTCCAATTACTGCAATGTTGCAAAGTAGCATTATGGCAGGGGTTCTTAAACCTTTTCACTTGCGACCCCCAAAAACAAATGTTTCAAATATTGCGACCCCCGCACATGCATGCGCACATAACATAAGGCCTCACACTACGCGACACACATGTAGACACGTTCAGTAGATCATAATAAGATAACTAATAAAATAACCTTTATCAACTATTACATATTAATGACCTGCTCTCTCAGGTATGCATATTATTTGGTAAGTGAAGTCTGAGGAACTTACTAATTTAATGACATGGGTGGGTCTGATTTTTGGAGCACAACAGCTGCATCCTGGGTTTGATCGACGAAATGATAACTCGGAGATCATCCTCCACATTGAGACGTGATGCATATTTGTTTTACATATTATGTAAATGTGGAAAATGTTACCTCACCTAAGTAGGTTGATTCAAACAGAATCAGTACATCCATCGCTGCTTTGGTTTGGATAGTCATGGGTTTTCCTCTGCAACTGAAATCCAGAATTCAGCAAGTGTTGTTGTGGCAAACATTGCCTTTAAGGTCCGATAACTGGACAGCTCCATCAGCGCGTCCTCCAGATCGGATGACAGGTGATCGCCAGTTGCCATGAACGGTTGTCCTATACAGTCATATCGTTGTGGAGTTGTCTCATTTGGGAAGTAGGCTCCTTCATAAAGTGATCCAGAAGGCCTTGGAGATGTGAAGTGATCATTTCCGTCATATTATTGAGATCCAGTTCATTGTCCTCCACAAATTCTTCCAGCTCGGGAAACATTACGACCTTGTCACCTTTAGCTTGCACAGCCCATGTCTCAAACTTTTTTGTGAATGCATTGATTTTATCAGACAATCACAATAGGCCTATATTTTGTAGTGATGAGTTAAGTAGCCTACAGTAAGTTTGTCGAATATACCCATGATTTACTAACCATTTGGGATCTGTCAGGTGATTTCAGACCCAGGGTGACGAACGTTCCTGGGACGTGATTTAATGGAGTTTACTATTTTAATAGCATGTAGCTCTGCCTCCTTTCGGTGGAGAAACCTGTTGATTTATCGACATGAAAGGGATGCTTGGTGTGCAAATGTCTTTTCAGTTGCACTGGCTTAAACTTTCATGTACATGAACCTCTGAGCAAAGAACACATTGGGGATGTTGCACATCGTTAATGGTAAAGCAAGTTAATCCAATCAAATACCTCTTGATATTTTTGACATTTGAATGGCTTGTTGGGGTGGTGGGCCTTACCCTTGCATTTCTCATGTCCTGTAGGTTTATTTTCAGTGGAAGTTGGTTGCTTTTCTGAAGGAATGCTTTTGTCAGCTGTTTGAGAGAGACTGTTGTCACGTAATGTCTTCTTGTTTGTAAAGCTACGGATAAGCCACCGATCCATGTTGGCAGAGGCGACGATAGGATCACAATACATTCAGGGCTTAGCCCACCCACCCGCCCTGCCCTGGACAGAAAGTACAGGGTTTTGAATGTACATGCGGAAAATTTCGATGTACATGCTAGCGGCCTACACATCTAGATTGTCATAATGCGCGATCAGATTTATAGATTAATAGATCAGGGGATATTTTTGTATTATTATTATTTTTTGGTCAGTTTGAGATCCGGGGCTATTCATAAAAGATCTGAGGCTATAGCCCAGGCCTAACGACGCCACTGCATATTGGCTATGTTTATTTGACAGCTAACTAAAAGCATGTACACAAGCGAGGCTTAGATAGGCTACTGTTAACCGGCGCAACACATTCAACCAACCAGTTTTCGTTCTGTGACGACGACGTAAATTTAAAAATATTCATATTTTACATATTTAACCTATTCTACAGTAGTTGTATTCCCCTTTACATACAGTATTGCAGTTTTCAGGTTTAATAAAAATAGTACTTTTTAATTCAAATGTATTTATTCTAATCATCTTACCACCCACCAAAATCATCTGGCGACCCCCTGGGGGGTCGCGACCCCCACTTTAAGAACCACTGGCAAATGGTACTAAAAATTCTATGGAATGTTTTATTTTGGAAAGGAAAACAGTTGAAGACAATTTACATCTGCAAATACTCAAAAAAACCTGTACATCGTAAGCTTCAGATAGCTGGAATTTATGGCAGACTTGCCCTTCAGAAAAAATTTGTGTAATTAGCACAAAACCTGCACTCCTGAGCAATGGGAAAAATTAATACAGTCTGATCTGTCATCTTTTACACTATTGCCCACATCCAGAGAGATGCCTTCAGCTCACAATGTCTGCTGCCAACTGTTAAACATGATGGGGATCCATAGTGGTATTGGCAGCAATCTTGTTGGACTCAGAGTCTGATGATTCCTCTGAATTGTCATAGGAATATGAGTCCATTTTACAGGACCAGGTGCTCCCTTTAATGCAAACACTGTTTCCTCATGATGTTCCAGTATTCCATACACACTGCAACACAAATTCAAAAGTGATTTTATGAACACCAGGATAATGTCAAACGCCTTCCATGGCCTCCCTAATCACTGAACATTTATGTTAAGTTGTGGAGCTCAGACTGCAAAGTAGATTTCCTCCTTCATAGCTCAAAGAACTTGAGGCTTTTTGTCTTGAAGCAGGTCAAATAAACTAAACACAGTTTAGGACTTGTATGACAGCATTCCAAGTGGGATTGGAGCTGTTCTTAAGGCAAAGGGTATCCCTCCTCCTTATTAAGACCTTGATATTAATATATTGTTCGGAGTTTCTGTTATTTTGTCTACCCCCTGTAAATGGCAACACACACACACACACACACACACACACACACACACACACACACACACACACACATCACAAACGAATACAGCCATCCTGAACATAGATAAGGTCAGTTAAATGGCAACACTTACCACTTGTCATTTTTTCGATCGTCACATCTTTTGACCATCTCCTCAGGATTTAAGATCAAGTAGCTGGGCTCTCCATTATTGATTTCGAATATATACTTGAACTTTTGAAGTGAGAAATCTTGAACGTTAAATTCATTCTCCATTGCTCTTAGGATCGTATCAATTTCATCATATATTATGGTCTACCTAGCTAATGTGTGATGTGTTCATTTATTTCTATGCATGAATTGTTTATCTACCTTCATTAATTGTTTATTGTTATCTATGCGCTTGTTCATCTGTCTATCTCTATCATTCAGTGTTCATCTATCTCTATGCATTGTTGATCTATCACTATGAACTGTTCATCCGTCTACCTCCATGCCCTTTCATATTTCCCTTGTTGTTTATTGTTCATCGATCTATCTCTATGAATCATTTTGTAGACTCAGTCATGATTCATAAAATAGAAACTCAAACAATAGAAAGCTAAAAAACAATACTAGTCATTGTCTCCCTTGTCATTTTCATCTGGCCACAAATGTTTGTCTATGTCACCCAATATATCATGCAACCCTGGCAAGCCTCAGCATTCATATTATCACAGGCCACCATGGCGCCAGTTGAGGAATGGAGTTATGGTGGGAGGAAGACCATCATATAGGGAGGTACTTGGAACCGTTCATGCACCTGGACACCATGGTGGAACCTCACATTGTCCAAGTGGTGACATAGTTGGACTGAGTCCCCTCACGTGCAGACTCTTCTGCTTCTCTCAGCTTTTGGGCCAGCCGATCGAGAGACCATGGAAGATGGTGATTGTTATAAAGACCAATGAGGGCATGGTGATGTGTCACTCCTTGTTGACCAATTGAGGCACACAGTAATGTTGCTCCATGCTGACCAGGGATGTCAAAAGTTGCCCAATGTCCAATGACATTCCTGCCACGCCTTCTCTGCTCTGCAAGATTAAAACACACCTCATCCACAAACACACACTAATATGGGATGGCACTGGAATCAATCTCCATGATTCCCTGCAGAGAGAGTGGATCACAGCATGAGCTTTACAATACAGTACATAATGTAAATGACTATGTTATTGGCTACAGGATGTTTTGTATTAGAGGTGAGGCTTTCATTTTTGCAGTACTTTAGTCAGTACAATTCTAATACATGGCAAAACTTTACAAACTTGACATTTTGGCACCGCATCTCCTTCACCCTTTCAGTGTTCTGGTTATAGGGGATTCAGTACTACTCTGTACTACCTGATTGATTCAGCTGTCATTTTTTGATGAACCCTGTCTATGGTTGCTATGCTGACAATAGGTAAGTTGGCAAATATTTGATCACTTTCAATAATCTTTTGCATGATCTCTCAAAGGCATATTACATTTTCTCTGGAACAGTGTCCACTTTGGGATTAACTTATTTTTCTTGCTTATTTCAGAAAGACAATGCCAAACCACATTCTGCACGTATTACAACAGCATGGCTCCATAGTAAAAGAGTTTGGGTGCTAAACTGACTTGCCTGCAGTCCAGACCTGTCACCTGTTGAAAACATTTGGCGCATTATGAAACAAAAAATATGACAAAGGAGACCCCAAACTGTTGAGCAGCTGAAATCCTATATCAAGCAAGAATGGGAAAACATTTCACTTTCAAAACTACAGCAACTGGCCTTCTCAGTTCTCAAATGCTTACAGAGTATTGTTAAAAGAAGAGGTGATGCAAGTCAGTGGTAAACATGCCCCTGTCCCAACTTTTTGGAAATGTGTTGCTGGCATCAAATTCAAAAGTTAGCATGCAATTTTTTCCAAACACAATAACATTTTTCAGTTTCAACATTTGATATGTTGTCTTTGAACTATTTTCAGTTAAATATAGGTATAAATGATTTACACATCATTGCATTCTGTTTTTATTTGCATTTTATGCAGCATTCCAACTTTTTTGGAAACAGGGTTGTACATAGTATAAAAGTAATGACTATTTGAGATATTTATTAAGTACATCCCAACATTTAGATGTGCCAAGATTCTAGTGGAGCTTAAACACTGTAATTCTGCAAGCTAGTAAAAGGTCATTGCCCACAATTCGCTTGTGAAACTAACATATGCAGGATTATATTTACTCTTGCAGGTGGCCTAAAAAGAACTCACCCAATGCTATGCCTCTACTAAGCCCTGCCTCTAGTCTTTTGAACTGACCCACTTGGTCAGATCTCAGTAACTTAGTATCAGAATCGATAACACAGCATCCAGCATCAATAACCCAGCAGTTTGTAAACAATAAAAAATTAAATTAAAAAACCCTGACCCAATGCAATCAAAAATATAGAAATTACATGGCATGTTTTAGAGTGACGCGTTCAGGCTACTAAAATGATAATATTGTGGCAATGTACACCTCAGGGTTAATTCAGTTGTCCATGATGACGCTCAGGCTCTGGTGCTATTGTATAGTCACAGGCACAGCTAAACATGCGGAACCTATGCTCATTGCGGTTAGCTGTAGACATCGCAGTATATGGGAGGTTATAGTGATCTTTAAAAACCCTTTCACTAAGGAAAAACAAAATCCTGCTGAAAAAATCGGATTAGTGGACAGAATTAGAGGGGAAGGGTTTGGAGCCAGGGTAGGAT
The DNA here is from genome assembly GCA_016801175.1 of Esox masquinongy. Classification (NCBI taxonomy): domain Eukaryota; kingdom Metazoa; phylum Chordata; class Actinopteri; order Esociformes; family Esocidae; genus Esox; species Esox masquinongy. The sequence continues at coordinate 55,560 of JACXGI010000672.1, forward strand.
TAAAGAAAATTGTGTGAAATAAAGACCGAGTGATCAGGAGTGAACGTGTGCGTGCGTCTGTCTGGAGGGCGGGAGGACGGAGCGCGAGGTAGAGAGAGAAAGGAGAGAGTGAAAGCGAGGCAGAGCATTGACTGAGAACCATTTTCATCCAATTTATATCTGTTTATTTTGTAATCCTCGATTGGACATGCTTAACGTTGATTGTCTAGCAGGACAATATTGGTCTACGCAGTTCAGGGAACGTTTCATCTGACGAATGTTGGTCTTCGTAGATGTAATTTAAGTGTATTTGGAGCGAACTTCAAAATTTACCACGTTCACTTGAACTGCATCATGAATAGTTTGTGGGCACCTCTCGATCTCATACCTTTGGAACGGTGGGGATTACGCAGCCAAAAAACGGGGAGCATGTGAACGCAAATGGAGTTTAGGATTTATTGCAAAATAAGGGAAAGATGACCGTCTTCTCTTTGTGTCTACTCTTGTGCGCAGATCTACTGGATTTAGCCTTTGGTAAGTATTTTCCTCCATGACACAATGTGAGAGTTGGATACATAAACATCTCACAGTATTTCATATTTCGTGAGGTCATCATTTACCGAGATAACGGAGATGCTGTGGATTGTAAATAGGTGATGGCTCATTCCGTGTACCTTTGAACACTTTTAATGTTCACCCGTCATATTATTACTGATTATTATTTCATTCAATATGTAGACTAGCCACATATATTTGTTTCAACTTTTCCCAATTCGGAGTGAATGTCTTTCTTCTAGATACTAGAATGATATTCTCCGCAGCTTCAGTTTTGACTGCAGGAATCTTTAGATATGGCATCGTTGGGTTGGGTAAAGGAGAGCATGGGGGAGGAAGTGTGCATCACAAATAAACCTATTTCTTCCGAATTATACATACGTTTTTCCGTCTGAAATCAGATAACATTTCTGTTATTTAAATGTGACTAGTATCAGGACACTGTTATTAATACTGGTCATAAATCTAGACTACTACTTTTGGTCTACCCTCTAAGCAATATAAAATAATCAGCAACAGATCGCTTTCTGTTGCAGGCGTTGAATGATGGCATTCAGCTAGGCTACCGGATTGTTTAGGGGTCCTGGGCGACTTACATTGACGGCAGTCATAACTCAGATTATTAGCCTACCGTAGTCTCAATAATTACAAAAAACACTAGCCTATTATCTGGTGTTGGAAGACTGATACGTTTACATGGAATATTGAAAAAGGTGAGTGGAAGATGGATGAATCACTGGATGCTACAACTTTCTGCTGAGATCAATGCATTGTGCTGCAATATTCATCAACGTAATTTAAATATGTTCCGTCTTTTCTGTGGGTTAGGTAGAATTTATAGGTTAGGTCGAATTTAACGTAACTACATATAACAAATGTCCCATTGCAACGTTTTTCCTAACTTTTCATTTTAGAGCTATTATGTAAAACCGATCATAATTCTCATAATGTTGGAAATTATGTTATCTGGGATGGGTGTCATATAGAGAACCTGGGAAACCAGCATATTCCCTCAGTGTTAAAGCAGACAGCAATACAGTATCTTGAAATCTATCAGTTAAAATGAAATCAAATCATGTTCCCCCCATTACTACCAATTTAATAAAATGTTCAGCAGATTTACAAGCAACTATGTTTAGAATTGACTGTTACAAATACGTGTGCAAGATTGCCATCCAACAAGCCTGGTAGCTCAGTTTTTCACAGTACCACTCCATGACTCAGCCAGTGACTTTTAACATATAATTATCTAGCTGCAATAGCAAATTGGTACACTAGTAAACCAATATTTCTTTTGAAAAACATTTTTAGCCTAACAAATCACAAATAAGTAGGAAACCAGAGAAACCAACTAAAATAGCTGTCCTTTGTCAGCGAATCAGGAAGCAAAGAAAGCTTGACAGTTGGGGTCCATCCACTGGTAAAGAGTTGAGTAAGATAACTGAGCCAGAGATAGAAGAGAAAGCTAGCTAGCTGACCATGTCTTATCCAATCCAGGTTCCAGGAACTAGAAGAAATCCATATTTTTTCCCCCATATTAAGACCATTTCCGGAAAGGTGGAGAGAGACTGTCGGTAAGTAATCAAGATGAAAGAGTTATCCGGGAAGAGGTAGGGATGTCATCAGAACAGCCGACCTGTAGGGGTCACCTACTCCTGCTTTTTTCCTCTTCTGTGCAGTATAGTGAAATAACTTGAATTTGACCACTCCAGTAACTTAACTTAGATCATTTGTCAAAACTATTTTTGGAGATATTAGTAACCATTTTGTGACTATCACTAAGTTAGTAAAGATGGGATTAAGTTACTAAGGCTGGGATTAATTCAAACCTGGTATGTTTATGCAGTCTTTATTTTTCATAAAGACTCTTAAAATTCTGAAAAGGGAAAGTGTACCTTAGAGGGGGATTGCCGTGGAAATAATCGTAGGTTTTATATATTACCAAGACCCATCTGTGATTTAATTTGACCATTGAAACAGAGCTTCTTTGTAAATACTGCAATGCAGGTTGAATATGTGCTACAAGTCTTTGACTACATTGCATTGTTACTTTTTTGGTAAAAACAAAATACTCAACAATGACAGCGATGTGAATCAATAGATTTTATTTATCCAGACTAGGCTACAGCATAGACAATTACAGTATCTTGTCTTTATTTGCCTGACCCTCAAAGATCAGACAATATTCTAATGCATTGAAGCATGCTACATTTACACTTCTACTTATATCTGTGTATTCTTTAGGAAGCCTCTTGACTGTTTTGTGCCATTTATACAATGTTTAAAGCACTTTTTTGCCATGTATGGATGGCGGCAAAATACTACTGCTTTCGGGCTGTCACGATTCATCAAGTAACTCAAATAATATGATTACAAAACTGATTAGAATGTACTGCCTCGAGGCATACAATCATCTTGGCAGTGAAGCCAGAGAAAGTTTATGGTGGTCCTGGAGGAAAATGCGAAAACTTTCCAAAATGGGGGAGCATTTCACGCTAAATGCCCAAACTTGGTCTACTGCAAAACTGCTCGCATTTTGCAGAGGTTTCTGATTGTTAGCCACGTGAGTCTGCAGCCTCATCCTGTCAGATAGAAAAAGGATGTAGCGCTGCTTAGCTATCAAGGTGAGGTTTCTGTTGGCCTTAGCCATGTGAGTTCGGCAGCCTTTATACTGAAGTCTCCTGTCACATTAAGAAATTAAACTGAAATTAAACTGTGGAGGATGAGAGGTTTCAAAAGATAACAAAGTGTGCTTTTATATTGAAAAAAAGTATTTTGGTACTAAGCATACATCAGCAGTTTATGTTGAAAAGGCTGTAGCCTACCTTGCATTTTTAAAAACTGCTTTTGTGCTTTTTTATCTGAATAACCATCAGAATATTCCTTAACATTGCCATAACATGCTTAATTTTCAATTGAAGGTAAGATGACTGAGGTAATGGGAGCCCTACAGAATTTACACATTTTAGAGGACCCTCTTATCTAGGGAGAGGCCACCCCCTATAATTTGAAATTCTAAACATTCCTCCAAGAAGCTGATAGAAATCATTGTAATTTTAAAGCAAATTTCCAGCAATTCTTAACATTTTCCAATGATGCCGAGAACAGTGGCACTGCAAACACTGCTCACACATTCTGCATTTTAGACAATCCTAAGTAATTGTTCTTGCAACATTATGTTCTGACAATAGCGCATCAGCAAAATGGCATGTCATACTGATGTTTTACGGATATTAGTGTCTTTTGAGATCACTTACATTTAGCAGACACTAATCCAGAGCAACTGTTTGATCATTAAAAGGATGAGTTGATTTCAAGTATAGACCAATTCATCACTGAAATATGCTGATCAAAAAAGCTGTAATATGTCATTTTTAAGTGTATAAAATGAAAATGGAATAGATCAGGTGGTATTCATTACAAAACAACTTGCTTAGCTGTCAATGCCTATCCTAAGCACATGTATACATTGAGTCCAAATGGCTACTCATTATTATTTGCAATGCAATACTGGATTCTTTTGTATTGATTTATACATGTCATATATAGCGGACTCATATTACGTTCTCCTCTTAAATTGATTATTTATAATGGATAAATCTTTTGAATTGATGATAAATGTTTTTTAGTGGAGAATGGCTCCACTAACAAAGCCTATTTGTTTTTTTGTTTTAACGTTATTTAATCATACAAAATCCAATGTATGTTAAAGACTTGGCTTTGGTGATGCTCGTTACATTCATGACCTTTTTCACTTACTGTACCACCAACAGAATTTTTCTCTGAGTAACCCTGGAGTACCCCTTCTTGTTAATTTGACTAGTAAGCCTTCTGTTAGAATTTGTTCCTTGCTATCAGTAAAGTTGTTTATAATCGGTATCTTTCCCAGGTACAGCGAATTAGAAAACACAGTCTTCCATCTTTTTTATGAAGTTTAATGATGTCATCTGTACTCACTGAGTTTGAAAAAACATGGATTACAGTGCTTTCTTAGTCACACATGAAACATAAATGTGATTATGGGATAATTAGGTGGCAATCACTGGATGAGAGGTCAGGTTGAAAGTCTTTCCCATGTTTACATAAAGCCTATATTCTGGTTCACCCATGTACAAATGGACAGATTGTTTTAGATATATAGGGCTGGTTTTGCAGACACAGATTAAGCTTAGTCTAGAACTAAACAAACAAGCTCAATGGAGTTTTCCACTGAACTTGATTTTTTGGTCCTAGACTAGGCTTAATCCGTGTCTGCGAAAACAGTCCATAGTAATTTTGTTTTTAATTTTGTTAAAACTGCTCTTGTACTCCAAAGCATTTCTATCATAAGTGTTTCTTGACAGCATTGTCCTACTTTGGGCATTTGTATTCTCCTCTAAATGTCTTTCTTTCTTTTGTTCTCTGTGAGTCAACTTTGCAAGAGCACCTGAATGCATAGTAGTTGTTTTTCTAGCTGGGCACTCTTTCTAAGTTCCCCCTTATGTTGAGACATTTTTCAATTATTAGTATTTTGTGCTTATTGTATAAACAAGGTATAAATCATATATATGATTTATACCTATATATATATATATATATATATATATATATATATAATTGAGCATAATTCTGTTTGAACCCTGCCCTCTCTAGAGGACAAATGTTAACCGCATACAATATTTAAATTGGAAGAGCGTGACACTTGCAATTTCAGGGTTTTGTGTTTGATTCCGACAGGAACCCTTATGAAAGTGAATGCACTCAATGTAAGCGGGTCTGGATTAGTGTGTTAAATTACTTAAATATACATGAATCATATATACATGACTATATATATATTTAATTTAGGCATAAAAATCTTGGTAATACAATGAAAAGGGAATTTAAATTAAAATCTTAATATTGTAAAAAGTTGGGAGAGGCTTTAAATGTAAACCTGCAGGCAACAAAGATGTGTTTTGATTTGAATCAGGAAACTGGTCACATCCAGAATTGAAACCCAGTTTCAAATGTAATAACAAGAGAATTGAATTTGCAACAACTATCATGTATTGCTTATATGAATAGGATAATGCCTTTGGCAGCTAGAGAATTAAATACAGTTACTCTGAAAACAAATAAAACAACAGAGTGCATATGTGCATAGGAGTGCATAGGAAACGTTTATAAAATGTTTCCCTCCACAATTTTGTACGGGTTATGGCTTGGTTACATTCAAGTAAACGAAAACATGTAGTTACTAGTTTTACCATTTCAGGGAAAGGGAAGAGAAAGCGGGAGATGTCAGTTTGCACACAAGGTCCTTTTCCATTTGACCAAACCCTTCGAAGGAGTGGTTAGCTGCCATGAGAGCCTAGGGAGCATTCAGGGTTAACTGAGTTGGTCATTGGCAGGACAACATATTTTTCACCTTGCCAGCACATAGAAGAGGTCTATAAACATTCAGTTATCGGTAAGAGGCTCTCACCTTGCTTTTTATGCCACAGAAACAAAATTAACATGTAGGTGTTTATTGCCCTTGTCTCACGAGGCCACACCTCCAATTGCCTATTAAAAAAAATTGCCTAAAAAATTTGGATTTCTGTTGGGTGTTTTCAAATAAACCTCCACTCACAGGCTTGTTGAAGGCGGGCTTAGCGTGGTTTCACTATTTCTTCGAACTGGATAGAATACATTTCCTGAAAGTTTTTAGTTCCTACCTAGGTGGCAACATATCAGAAAAGAAGCAAAGTTGGAGGAAAAACTTAATTCTGTTTAGGAAGAACTGTAATCTACTTGTAAGATCGAGTCAGTAAAGCCATTACAACTTCTCTGCTTAAATGCTGTTCTGAAATAAAGAGATGTTTTGGTGTGCCTTCCTTCAGGCAATGGTAAAAGTTTGATTTATCAAGCATGGCGGACAGTTTGCGATTTACTTGAAATTGAGAACGGACAGGTCACTGATACTAGTGGTTACTCCTCTGATTTCAATAATTGAAGATCAGGTTCGTGTTCTGAACATAAAAGGAATCGCAGCAGCATACGCAGGTCAAAACGAGACGGAGGATGAGAAAATTTGTTTGGTCTTTTGGTACATCTGGGGATTGAGACTGCTGCACCACCTCTTTTTGTTCACCTCTTTTTGTTCTTTTATATTATAGCAGAAGATTGCGACAGGAACCACATACCGCTTTATAAAATCCATCATTCAGTGTTACCGGTCCTATTTTATCTTCTAAGGTGAGTGTGTAATCCGTTCGCAATAACAACAATTTACCTAGGAAAAGGTTATGTTTGTTTCTTAAGACTGATATAGCATTCCACAAACGCAACATACATCCACAGATTTCGATGGGGTTTTATTTAGCGATTTTGCTGCCATCTTCACTTACCTCGCTACTGTTGCACTGAAGGCATAATTCTGATGAGCACCTGTATAAGCCCCTTCCAAGCAATGCATTTGATTGGGTTAACATGTTTTGAGAGGTTATTGATGAGAACATTATTCCCACCCCTTTGCAACAAAAATCTTAAAGGTATTCCCCAGGCCTAGCGACATTCTAGGCCTGGTTTAAGAGGCTAGTAGTACCCTACCAACATCCCATTTTCACATAGAAATAGCTTTTGATATCTGTTATATAAGTGACAGCAACCTAAAGTATATCTGGTGTTCAATGCAGGGCATTCCATGAACATTTTTAAAATGTTTTATATTACATCATTTTTTACTTGATCTGTAACTCCGTGGGCCAAAGGATAGGGTGAATTATAATGTACTACTGTTCAAAGGTTTGGGGTCACTTGGAAATGTCCTGGTTTCCATAAGAAAAGTATATTTTCTGTCCATTACAAAAACGTAAAATTGATCAGAAATATAGTGACATTGTTAATGTCGGAAATTACTCTTTAGCTGGAAACGTCTGATTTTTAATGGAATATCTGCATGGGCTTACAGTGGCCCATTATCTGCAAACATCAGTTCTGTGTTCCAATGGAACATTGTGTTCGCTAATCCAAGTTTTTCATTTTAAAAGGATCATTAGAAAACCCTTTTGCAATTATGTTAGCATATCTGAAAATTGTTGTGCTGATTAAAGAAGCAATAATACTGGCTTTTAGTCTAGTTAAGTATCTGGAGTCAGCAATTGTGGGTTTGATTACAGGCTCAAAATGCTCAGAAACAAAGAACTTTCTTCTGAAAGTCATCAGTCTATTTTTGTTCCGAGAAATGAAGGTTATTCCATGTGAGAAATTGCCAATTGAACTGAAGATCTCTTAGAACACTGTGGACTACTCCTTTTACAGAACAGTGCAAACTGGCTCTAACCAGAATAGAAAGAGGAGTGGGAGGCCCCGGTGCACAACTGAGCAAGAGAACAAATACAATAAAGTCTCTAGTTTGAGAAACAGTCTCCTCACATGTCCTCAACTGGCAGCTTCATTAAGTAGTGCCCGCAAAACATGTCAACAGTGAAGAGGCGACTCTGGGATGCTGGCCTTCTAGGCAGAGTTGCAAAGACAAAGCCATATCTCAGAATGGCTAATAAAATTAAAAGATTAAGATGGGCAAAAGAACACAGACACTGGACAGAGGAAGATTGTTATGGACAGACAAAAATGTGTTATGGACAGACAAATATAAATTTGAGGTGTTCGGATCACAAAGAACAACATACAGTGGATATAAAAAGTCTACACACCCCTGTTAAAATGCCAGGTTCTTGTGATGTAAAAGAATGAGACAGATAAATCATGTCAGAACTTTTTCCACCTTTAATGTGACCTATAACGTGAACAATTCAATTGAAAAACAAACTGAAATCCTTGAGGGGGAAAAATAAAAAATTAAAAACTCACAATAACCTGGTTGCATAAGTGTGCACATCCTTAAACTAATACTTTGTTATAGCACCTTTTGATTTTATTACAGCACTCAGTCTTTTTGGGTAGGAGTCTATTAGCATGGCACATCTTGACGTGGCAATATTTGCCCACTCTTCTTTGCAAAATCACTCCAAATCTGTCAGATTGCGAGGACATCTCCTGTGCACAGCCCTCTTCAGATCACCCCACAGATGTTCAATTGGATTCAGGTCTGGGCTCTGGCTGGACCATTCCAAAATGTTAATCCTCTTCTGGTGAAGCCATGCTTTTGTGGATTTGGATGTGTGCTTTGGGTCACTGTCGTGCTGAAAGCTGAACTTCCTCTTCATCTTCAGCTTTCTAACGGACGCCTGAAGGTTTTGTACCAAAAGTGCCTGGTATTTGGAACTGTTCATAATTCCCTCCACCCGGACTAAGGCCCCGGTTCCAGCTGACGAAAAACAGCCCCAAGCTGCCACCACCATGCTTCACTGTGGGTATGGTGTTCTTTGGGTGATGTGCATTGTTGTTTTTGCGCCAAACATACCTTTTAGAATTATAGCCAAAAACTTCAACCTTGGTTTCATCAGACCATAACACATTTTCCCACGTGCTTTTGAGGGACTTGATGTTTGTTTTTGCAAACTTCAGCCGGGCTTGGGTGTTTTTTTTTGTAAGAAAAGGCTTCCGTCTTCATATGAAGAATACGGGAGATTGTTGTCACATGTAGCACACAGCCAGTACTTGCCAGAAATTCCTGCCGTTCCTTTAATGTTGCTGTAGGCCTCTTGGAAGCCTCCCTGACCAGTTTTCTTCTTGTCTTTTCATCAATTTTGGAGGGACATCCAGTTCTTGGTAATGTCTCTGTTGTGCCATATTTTCTCCACTTGATGGTGACTGTCTTCACTGTGTTCCATGGTATATCTAATGCTTTGGAAATTCTTTTGTACCCTTCTCCTGACTGATATCTTTCAGCAATGAGATCCCTCTCATCCCTCTGATGAGTGTAAGTGTGCACCTTTGGAAGCTTTCTGCGGACCATGGCTTTTGCCCTGAGATGCAATTAAGAAAATGTCAGGAAAATCCTACTAGATTATCTGAACTTTATTTGTGATTAATCAGAGTCACTTTAAATGATGGCAGGTGTGTAATGACTTCTTTTTAACATGAGTTTGGATGTGATTGGTTAATTCTGATCACAGCCACATCCCCAGTTATAAGAGGGTGTGCACACTTATGCAACCAGGTTATTGTAAGGTTTTTATTTTTCATTTTTCCCCTCGAAGATTTCAGTTTGTTTTTCAATTGAATTATTCACATTATAGGTCACATTGAAAGTGGAAAAAGTTCTGACATGATTTATCTTTGTCTAATTATTTTATTCATCACAAAAACCTGGCATTTTAACAGGGGTGTGTAGACTTTTCATATCCACAGTAGGTGAGACGCAGACCAAATGAAAAGATGCTGGAGGAGTGTTTGACCCATCTGTCAATCATGGTGGAGGCAATGTGATAGTCTGGGTGTGCTTTAGTGGTGGTAATATGAGAGATTTGTATAGGGTAAAATTGATCTTGAAGACAGAAAAATCACTCCATTTTGCAACGCCATGCCATACCCTGTGGACGGCGCTTGATTGGAGCCAATTTCTTATTCAAACTTATTTCATGTATGTTTTCATGTAAAACAAATACATTCCTATGTGACCCCAAACTTTTGAACGGTAGTGTATGTGTATGTATATGTTGTTGATAACTTATATGTGCCTATGTATGTCTATTATTTCACTTTTTCTAAAAATGTTTTAGGGCATTTTAGTGCTGAATGGGTTGAAAACCACACTGCAGCGGTGCATGCCCTCTGTACAGAACAATTCCTAATGCAATTGCAGGAGAAAACCTGCCAAAAAGAAAGCATTGCATTTTTTGAATAGGCTCACAGTAATCCAGTGTGTTATGTCCAATAGAAAAAAATGTGGATGTATTTATAGTTATTTTCCATCAATCAGTAAGAGTTGATTATAGACTCTTGGAATTATATAATAATTAGCGGAATGCTTATTCTTGTCCGATTTCAGAAATATGCATGTTATATGAATGTGAGAATTTTGAAATGTGCATTTAAGGGATCAGCCTCTTTTCAGCAAGTTTTTACAGTGAACCTGTAGCAAATAAGAGTACAAGGACAGATCTACAGATTTTTTTTCACCTTGAAAGCTCAGGGATTTGATCTACTGTAGGAACCTTTCATTTACTTATACTCCAGTGGGTAGGCTGCTCTGAGTGCTAGGCTACCTAAGGTGGAACCCTGTTTAAATCAGTAATGCTCCACAACATGTCAATGCAATCCAACGCCTTGCTTGGTCAGAGCTCCAAAAGGGGCTGACTAAATATGGGCATGTCAAAGTGATGCCTCACTCTATATGTGGGCTCAGGATAACTAAACTATGTTTTCAGGATAACTAAGCTAATTACTGTAGCAGGCAACACTAGCCGGGATCTAATTTTATGTTGACCATCATTATATATCACCAACATGACAAACCTTTCTGTGATAGTGACATGTTCATTTGCAAGAGTTAGTCCCTGAGGTTATGACATGATGGTATGATTGACCAAAGCAGTGTAATTCTATCAGGTGCTTACCTACAAGTTATTTGCTGCCCACACTAGCTGCGGTAGCTAACCTGGGCAACTTTTTGGGGGATGTAATTAGTTAAAGTGTGTCAAAAAAGTTGTTTATTTCAGTCAGTAAGCAATATATAACTAGATGTTATAGTGACGTGCCAATGAGCCACCATGTGCAGATACTACAGAACTGTGGTGTGCAGTACCAGGAGAAACTAGCTAACATTGCAGTAGTTTAGCTATAGCCTCATAGACAGTTGTAGTAAACATTGCCAAAATGGTACAAAAAACAGGTACATATAGCTAACTAGCCATTAAACCGTGATGATTCCGCGACTGCCATTCCACTGAGATGCTCATGCAACTTAACACAGCGGTTGGAGCAATCATCCCAAAATAGTTTTGAGTCCCCCAAAAATCAATGGTGTCCCTCTTTCAATGGTGTCATCTTCCATCATTTGGACCTGCTTATGAACTATTCATCAAACAGAGTTCAGAGCACAAACCTTATCCTCGACAGAAAAACATTTTAATTGATTTCTTCATGTTCAATTGTAATACATCCTATACATTCAGCCATGCTTGGTAAATTACAAAGTTCTACCATAGTATAGCTGGTGTTAAGTGGCTGCCCAGTTAGCAAGGTAGTCTGTGGGGTGATGGTAATATGTCCGTCTGTTATTTCAGAGCACAACTGGTGGTTCATGGGGCAATGGAATGTATTATTTGTATTATTTGGCTAATTTCTAAAGGTGAGAGTAACATTTTACATTCTGTCAGTACCATTCTTTTTATTCATTTGTAAGTGGATTGCGCTCTTAAAATGTGTCCAGTTTTTTTGTTTGCTACTACTAAAACAATCTCCCAAGGAAAGCTCAGGATCCCCTAAGGAAGGTTTAATACACATACACAAACACCTTCCCTAAAAGCATGATGGTTATGGCTTTTGCACATACAATAGAATTTTTACCTGGCCTTGCACACAAAAATTCTTAATTTTTGTGTCATGAGATTTCTTTCATGAATACTTAATTTTTCTGTCATGAGATTTCTTTCATGCTTTAACCGTGGTTTTTCTTCTGAGTGATAGTCCTGGTGGAGGAGCATGGCTGTGCACATGTGAATCAAAGATGGAACATTGTTCACATCTTCATTGCTGGGATAAGGCGAGTAATAATCGTTGTTCAGGCAAACCAAGGTCAGAGAGCACAGGGATACTGAGCATCTTAAAATATAGCTGGCACAAAGACTGTGGTGATTGAGGACTGTAGTTTAATCTATGCTGTGTTACAATTATTTAGTTTTATCAACCTACATCTTGTAAGGCATGATCAGATAATGAAATATTTGAAATCATTACATACAGCATTATTTTTCTGTTTTGGTTTCTAGTCTGAAAACCCTTCATGGCAAGCTGACCAGTAGGCAGTGGATCATAACAGTTGGGGCAGATTAAGTGAGGAATTAAAAAGCTGTTTGATGTTGTTGATCTAAGGCTTTCCTGTTCACTATCCTCGTCTGCTGGTGACAGCTGGTCTTGACTCACAGGAAGTAAGAATAGATATTGGCAGGGAAGTGGGATGTGTTTGTGCCTCCATCTACCAATGACTAGGCTGTATTTCAGGGCTGCTATCCGCAGTTATATAAAATGATTTTCAACAAATCTGAGGCCTACCCCCTTTGTGTGTTTTAATTACCATTTTATTTTGCTGTGGTGTTGTCAGTGAAGCAATGTATATGTTATGATAAATGTGTCTTCTTTTAATGCAAGATCATGGAGTATGGTAACAATGCATTGTGCTCTGGAAACACAGCTCTGAAAAAAATTAAGAGACCACTGAAGCGTTCAATTTGCAGTGGTCTCTTAATTTTAACCCTTTTGTTCCTCACTCAAAACCTTCCTTTTCAACTTTTTTGGATAGGAAAGAAAAAGGTGCAGTGGTCTCTTAATTTTTTCCGGAGCAGTATGTTTAGGATTACAGTTCGCATTTGTTATGAACAGTAACTTTAAAAAAGTTTAGGTAGAGATGTTTTTCTTCCATCTATAGCTGTGGTATTCAAATGTGGACCACAAAGCCAGTTCCACTAAATGTTTTCATTGCAACCCTCTAATCAGGGTCTTACATAGATCTGGGACAGCAGGTGGGTGCAATTAATAATTAGGTAGAACAGAAAACCAGTAGGTTCCAGACCTTGAAGAGTAAGAATTAACCCTTTAGACACCAATAGAATTCTAGAATGCTGAAACTGAGAATTCTCAAAATGTAATATTTATCCACACATTGCAAACAAACTGACACAGAAAAACAACCGAGATAAAATTACAGTTACAAGTTTACTTTGTTTTAAAAAGCACATACTCTTCAATTTGACATCAAATTCATATAACTTTAGTATATCTTACAGGGACATTTCACCATAGGACATTTAGTTATGTGCTAATTATTAATGTTAACAATGAAATATTTGTCATTAAAAAGCCAAGAATCTTCTTGAATGAGTGAATTTGAATGTTGTGGTGAAATCTACTTCCTCTGTATTGGTCTGTTCATGAAATACTACAAGTTCCAAAATTCATAGCGGATATAAATATATTTTGAGCAGAAGCATTCAATTTGCAGTGGTCCCTTAATTTTAATCCTTCTGTTCCTCACTCAAAACTTTTCTTTTCGACTTTTTTGGAAAGGAAAGAAAAAGGTGCAGTGGTCTCTTAATTTTTTCCGGAGCTGTATGTTGCATGTAGCCACTGAAAGGTGTTTAATTAGGTAGAGGAGGCTAAACAGCATAACATTGCTTTTTTCTTGAACATGTATACTCATATTCTGCATGTGCATTCATTAATATATCTAACTCCACTGGGAAGAAGTACGGGGTCCGAGATCTTTTTTCTCCTGTTGCCATGATGAATTACGTTATCTGCGTTCCATTGATGAGGGCTTTTTATCTCCTTGTGCACGTGCTTTACTCAGGGTTAACTTAACTCAGAGTTGACTGAACTAATTGTTACCACCTGTTCTGAAACCGTCAACGCTGAATTTGACAGCTCAGAGTCAGTCAACCCAGAGTTGTGGTTTAAACTCAGAGTATGTTAACCCTGCTTTCTGAAATACCCCCTAGGTTTGGAGAGGGATTGTGTTATAAATGTAGGAGGTGATTCATGAACAGTTTTAAAGAATGATTGAGCGGGAGTACTTAATGTTAAATTGACAAAGAAGAGAGACTGATGTAAAGGGAAACAGAAGCAATGTCATTGGAAATAAAAAGTTTGTATTCAACATAATACCATATTATCTCAATGAAATGTACTGAAATTGATGTATACATGACACGAAAATAAAATTTTTTGGCCGGGAAAAAATATGCTTGGCTGGTGGATTTTTTCATCTACCGGCCCTCTTAACAGGTGATCCAAAAAGTTAATTTCGGACACTGAATATATCCATACACCTCTAATGATACTTGTTACTTAGTGACTGTCAGTGATCACTGTCTTCTCTTGACAAGCTTCATCAGCTTCATAAAACCTTTCCACAAAGTTTCCTTCAACCTAATAGGGATTATGTGGTTTTGCTTATCCTGTTCAAAAAAGGCTGCGAAGTAGTAACAATTGCTTTGGCACTTGTGTGCCCACATTAGGCCCAGTATTATGAGCTTATTGTTTTCCTAACTGCTAATATTACAAGGCATCATCACAGGAATTATGTGCATATGTAATTATTTTGGATTTTCAATATGAACATATCAGCAGTTACGTTCAGTATCAACGTATCCCAGTATGCCACTATTGGTACTTACTGTCTCACGATTACGTTCAGCAGGCCAGCTGACTGGGCCCGGGATGAGATAATCTTAGATGGGCCCTTTAATGTCAACCCAATGTCAGTTCTGGGCCCCCCCCTACCCTGGGCCCGGGGCAACAGACCCGTTTGTCCCCCCCTATCGGCGGGCCTGACGTTCAGTATCAACATATAAGAAGTGCAGTTTATTCACCATCAGAAACTGGCTGCTAGGTGCAGTTATGAATATATTCATAGTAAATAAAGTGGCTGTTTGCAAAGGCGTTTCCGCAACCTGCTTTCAGTCTGATAGTTGCGAGTTCAATTCCAGCGAGAGACGAGACATTTTTGTTGGGAACGTTCGATTCCTGTGAAAGGTGAGACATTTTTTGTTGGGGAATTGTGTTTTTTAGATAGATGTTTTCCTATTTCATTGCCCTTAACCTTCATCCTAACCCTGAACTCAGTACTGTGATGCCTAACCTTAACCATTCATATTATGTGTAGCAAGGTGTTTTTTGTTTTGAATACGTTAAGGACCAAAATAATAGTGAAATGTTAAGGAGTAACGTAATAAGTCATAAAGCGCTAATAGCACTGGGAATATGTTGACAGCAAAGGTAATTGCACCGATTTATGTTACTGTACATATTGTGCTTTACAAAATAGTTACCCACTTCGACATCTGAGGTTGATAAGTCCTTGTGGCAGGCACGTGCACAGGGAAGGCTCAACCTGTGCAGAGCACATGCCCCTTTGCTATATAGTGCCCATTCCAGTAGGGGTGAGAACAATAGTCGAATGGTCGACATTTCGGAATGGATGGCATTTATTGACAACATAATCTAATTTTCCAAAGTTACAAAACAAATCGGTACTACTGATTGGCTCACTTGGCAGCAGTAATGCCAGATTATTTCTTAAAGACTAAATTGTTAGTTACCGGGAATGTAACTCCGTTTATATGAGTGGAGCGGAGCCCCCTAGAGGGGCTTTAGCTCCTAGTGGTTTACCCTGGCCGCGTAAGCGGCCGTACTGAAAACTCATTATGCACGATGCAACAGCCAATCAGGGCACACCTGCCCCTATATATGATCTGTGAGCCTAGAGAACGTCCTCCCGAGTTTTATTCAGCAACTCTTGGGACGGTAGGGCAACCGGTCTAGGGGGCTCCGCTCCACTCATATAACCGGAGTTACATTCCCGGTAACTAACGTTATATGTCGTGGAGCTCCGCCCCCTAGAGGGGCTTTAGCTCCTTGTGGTTCACGGCGGAGCGAGTGAGCCAAAGATGTACTCCCTGCCAGACCAACCAGCACGGCTCGCAGGGTCCAATATAAAAACTGTCCCCCAAACCCCAAGACGAAAACATCCCCGAGAGCTGACAAGGTCAGAAAAGGGATGATCGAATGCGTTAATGATGAAATCCTCCCCCAGAGTAGGCCTATGAACACATAGGCCACCCCACGGGAGGGGATGTTGAGCTCAAGCGAAAGGGAAACGTATCCGTTCCACCTAAGCACAACACATACCCACACACCACACATCACGAGATGAGGGGCATGGGTAAAGAAAAAAATAAATGACAGCCTGGTCACCGGGCGCAGACGACGTGTACCCAAAAGGAAGCGGTGGAGGAGAGGGTGGCTGAAAACAGTGTTTCCAGCAAAACCCTCATGACACGCAGAGATGGCCGATGCATAACCATGGATGGTCGAAGGAGACCTATCCATATCAAAAAGATACTGCAGAAATGACAGGATCTCCTCCACAGGACAACACGAAGGGTCCGAGGACCTCTGCGTGAACCACGACACAAGAGTGGAATACACTTTGGACGTGGATGCTGCCTTAGCACCCTGGATGGTGCGGATGACCGCAGCGGACAGACCTCTATTCAAAAGCCTGTCCCGCTAAGGGGCCAGACCCTGAGAGTTGCTGATAGCGATGGAGGGTGTAGGATCGAGCCCTCCGCTTGGGGCAGTGCGTCCTGTCTGAGCGGGACCGTCCACGGGCGGTTCGCTAGCAACTGGATCATCTCTGGGTACCAGATAGCCGCAGGGCGATCGGGCGCCACTAGGATGACCCGAAGCCCTTCCGCCTTGATCCGAGCCAGCAGACGCGCTATGCAGCGCTGCGGGGGAAATGCGTAAAGGAGGCCTCGAGGCCATGGGTGGTGCGCAAACGCGTCCACCCCCAGAGGGGGGCGATCCATCTGGGACAGGGAAAACCACAGGCGGCAGTGTGCATTCTGTCTGGAAGTGAATAGGTCCACCTGGGCTTCCCCAAACCTCTGCCAGATGAGGGAGACAATGTCTGGGTGAAGACGCCACTCGTCGGGATGAAGGCCGCCCCGAGACATCATGTCCGCGCCCACATTCAGACAGCCCGGAATGTGCGTCGCAGTCAGAGAACGGAGGTGGGCATGCGCCCATAGCCTAAGATGTCTCGCGGAACGGTGGAGAGCAGGAGACCTGATCCCCCCCGGCGATTGATGTAAGCCACCGTGGCCCGGTTGTCTGAGCGAATCAGGACATCGCGGCCCTTGACCCGGTCCGAGAAGTGCGTCAGCACCAATAAGATGGTGTCCAGTTCCAGCAGGTTGATGTGGCGAGGGCCAGGAGGCCACACGCCCCTGACAGCCTGACCCTGACACACACCGCCCCATCCGTGAAGAGAGGCGTCTGTGAAAACCTGAACGTACTCTGACCAGAGGAGCGCCCTGAGAGAGCGCCAAGGGGTCTCTCCAATAGTCCAGGTCCCCACGCAGGTGAGCTGGCAGAGACAAAATCCGGTTCCGATGGCGTACCGGGTCGACCTGCTGGCGAGCGAACCAGGCCTGTATGTCCGCGCATGTGCAGTAGGCCCAGGGGAACTACCGCGTGTGCAGCAGCCATCATGCCCAAAAGGGACATGATGGTCCGAAACGAAAGCCTGCAGGGCGGCCGGCACAGGTTGAGGACAGAAAGCAGATCGAGAGCCCAAGAATCTGAAATGCGGGCTCTCATTGTACGCATGTCCATGACCAGACCCAGGTAAGAAACCCGCTGGGCTGGCCTTGGCACGCTCTTCTGCCAATTCACAGCGAGACCTAACCGCGTGAGAAGGGACACCACATGGAAAGTGTGTGTCCTGGCCAATTCCAGGGACGATGCTAGAATCAGGAGGTTGTCCAAATAGGCTAAAATCCTGATGCCTTCCCTGCATAGGGGCTCCAGTGCTGCCTCCAGACATTTGGAGAAAGTGCGTGGGGCCAGAGCGTATACTCATAGGCCCTGCCCTGAAAAGCAAACCAGAAAAACTTTGTGTCTTCGCACGATCGGGACATGGAAGTAAGCATCCTTGAGGTCTATGCTTGAACAGAAATCTCCCGGCAGGAAGGCTTCTTGCAGGCGAGTGGTGGTGAGCATACGGAACGGACGTTTGGCCACGTGCGCATTCAGATTGCGCAGATCCAAGATCGGCCTCACTCCTCCCGTTCTCTTGGGAACCAGGAAGTAACGGGAGTAAAAGCCGTCCTGTCTGAGATCCTCCGGGACCTCGGAGATCCCTCCTTTGCTCAACAAGTCCGTCACCTCTGACAGCAGAGCAGACGCTCTGTTGGGCGATGACATCACCGTCTCCACTATACCGGAGAAGGGAGGTGGAGCTGAGCGAAACTGAATTAGATTAACCCAGTCTGATTGTTCGATCGAGCCAGGCTGACATTGTACAGTGCTGACGCCACTCCCAATAACACTCTGAGAGAAGAAGAGCATGAAGTTGGTGGGCATTGGCCAGAAAGAGTTCGAATTCCCCCTCTGCCCCTACCGCCGCCGAGCTTGACCGGAGAGGAAGAGACACGGCCCAAGGAGGGCAGAGAGAGAAAGGGATGAGAAAAAATCGGAGAAAAATTCAGAGCTGCATCGGGAGGCAAACCCAGGTCTACAGAGTGAGAGCCAAGCGTGCTAACCACTGAGCCATCCCGCTGTTCATTTATTACAGTGCTCTCACTCATAGAAAGCTGAGAGAGCGAGGAGCCCGGCATTTGCATACGCGGACGTTGCACCCTGAGTGGGGACGCGTTGCCATGGAGACGCCGAGTAGTGCAGACGGGAATGGGGGAATCAGAAGAAACAGGTAGCAGGAAGGAGGCGAGAGCCGGCGACGTTACCTGGCGTGTCATCCCATCAAAGCGAGCGGGTTGAGAAGACACCAGGGTTACATCTGTAACCCCAAGTGAACTCTCAGGACGCTCGTTAATCCGCGAAAGGCGGGAGAGAGAGGAGCCCTGCATGTGCATAAGCGAACGCTTCACTGAAAGCGAGCGAATGTCAACACGGTCGTGCCGGGCAAAACTCTGAGAGCGAACACGCTCGGGACTGGCGGGCAGCGGAATGAGAGACGCCTCTGAACCCGCTAGCCGGCGCTTATGTTTATGAGAGGTGGCGGGTAGGGAGGAGAGAGTAGTTATACCTATAACTCCCTGAAAAGACTCACTACCCTAAAGACAGTTAACACCGCTCTTACCCTTACACTGAATAGGGAAAGGAATAGAATGTGCACAAGCAAAAACATTAGAATACCTGCAGGCTACAGGGCGAGGGAAAAGCCTCTCGTTCGCGCCACTGCTCATATCCAACGGGGCAGACATAGAGACAGAGAGAGCGCTCGCTGAGTCTCTAACAGCCACCGAAGGAGGCGCACTAGAGCATGCAAAGGGTACAAGTGAATTAACAGGCTCAGACACCGCCTGAGTCTGCACAGAAGCACAACTTACACCCAATCAAAGTTTAGCTTGTTTATTGAAAGGAAAATATGGTCGGGCCGAATCTGCGACGCCGTCAGACTCGGCCCTTACCCTGCTGATGGCAGAAGAGGCGGGGGCCGTGAGGGCAACGTTGCCACTCGCAGCCCGCTCCACGCCTAGTCAGGACGGTTTGGGTCTCTTAGACGGCCACGGATGATCCAGTCTGGGGGCGGGTTGCCTGCGTCGCACGGTAGGGGGAGCAGGAGCCGCGGCAGTAGGAGGAGGAGGCGCCGAGGCAGCAGAGGAGGCGGCAGCAGAGACCTGGCAGCGCTGGCGTCGCTTAGCAGAGGAGCCCGGGCTCCTCTGCTAAGCGAGAAGAAGGACGTGGGGCCGAATGAGAAGAGCGGCTAGCCAAAGGAAGGTGACGAGATAGCTCTTTCCTTCCCTCATCTGTCTTCTTAAAAGACGATATGGCAGTGTGAACAGCGTCACCGAACAAGCCCTCCTGGGATAGTGCTGCATTCAGGAGGGGTGCGCGATCGGCGTTGCGTAGGGAGGAGAGAGACAGCCACAGGTGACGGTGTCCGACCACGGAAGAAGCCACTGCGCGTCCGGCGTAAACCGTCTGAGCCTGGTTAAGATGGAGAATAGCCTTTAGGTTACCGGCTACCTCTTCGACATCACGCGATGACGGAGTAGGTGAACGGCTTAAAATGTGGGAAGCCGCAGACGCGAGGAGAGCAACGTTGTTCGCCGTGGCCAGGGCCTGTGATCCCAAAACGTAGACTTTATCCCATACCTGCCCCATGTAGAGGTCCTGGTGGATGGTAGGGCAGGGTTCTTCCCCGACCAGCCCCAGGAAGGCAGGAAATGCGCGGCCAGCTCAGGTTCTAAAGGAGGAACGGCCAAGCTGATGGGTCTGCCTACCGTCGACTCTGGTGAAGGTGGCGTAGGACTTGACTGGAGCTCTTGCAGAGGCTGGAGCGGACCAGCAACCCTCGGCGAAAGCTTTAAAACCGCGGACTTCAGGCGCTGGGGAGTCCACCGGTTTGACATGTTCTGCCCAGGAGCAGAAGGACATGTCTGAAAGTTCCTTCGGTGTAGGCAGTGGAGGCAGGGGCAGCTGGATACGTAGCGCCGCTCTCTCAATCATGCCCGCAAACTCCACGCGGAGAGGGGGCGGGCGGAATAAAGCAGCAGAAGAGAGGTCATCATCTATTTCGCCCGGGAGAGAGGGAGAAGCGCGAGACCCGCCACCACAACCCACGCGGGAAGGGAGCGGGTCCTTCTGAGTCAGGGGAGTCGGGTCCGACGTCGGAGCGTCCTCCTCAGACGTGGTCGTCGTCGCTGCTGGAACTCAACGCAGCGGTGACGTCTACCTCCTCTTCAAAAAAGTTTGCCCTCTCTACACGTGTAGAGAGGGACAGAGTAGCACAGGAGGAGCAAGCCGGGGGGGTCGGTGAGACCCTCACGAGTGTGGGCCAGTCCCAGGCAGGAAAACACATGCATGGTGAGAGTCCTGATCCGGTGACAGGTCGGCGCAACGGCATGCAGCGGTGAAAAATTTCTTCATGGTGAGACCTCGAACTAAAGAATGCCAACGACAAAAATTCTCAGGCTGAAGCAATAGAAATAAGCAACAGTAAACTCAGCAAGCGTTTGCTGAATAAAAAGGGAGGGCGTTCTCTGGGCTCACGGGTCATATATAGGGGCAGGCGTGCCCTGATTGGCTGTTGCATCGTGCATAATGAGTTTTCAGTACGGCCCCTAACGCGGCCAGGGTAAACCACTAGGAGCTAAAGCCCCTCTAGGGGGTGGAGCTCCACGACATATAACTGGCTAATGGCCAAGTAGGTTACTGGAAATTATCAAGGCTAGCGAAAGCATACCTGTGCATCCCGGCAAGGGTTTTTCCTGCATAAACCTCAAAGACGGTCGCATTCCCAAAATTCAGCACCGCCTCTGTCTGTCGGCATGGTAAAACATAATTTAGCGTTCATACGCTTAATAGCCTACCAGCGAAATACTGCAGCGAATGTGACTGTAGGAGGAAACTTTTTTCATATTGGCAGTGTTACCAGATGGGTAGGTTTCCCCCACAATTGGGCTATTTTTAATGGGCTTGGGCGGATCGATTTACAGATAGGGTTGTATAGAAAAAAATGCATTTGAGACGTTTTTTGTGGAGTATGCGGATTCACGGTTGCTTACATGACCTGACAAGTCCTGAAATCGCTGAGATTAGTAACACTGGAAAAACATGTGCATCCTAAATTTCTTTTTAACCCAAGCATGTCAAAAATATTTTACTATAACTTAATAATGCCTAAACTACATCCAATCCGCATAACATTTTTTAATGTTTCAGATGACTTCAAGTAGAATAACAGATTTTTTTCAGTTGAGTTCGCGAGACAGACAAAGGTGACTGGTAAAAAGACGATTAGATTAGGGTATGTAGGCTACTGTTCCTAAATACATTATATATGCAATATACAGTGTAAACATATACAATTAACACATTTAAGTCACTAGCAATATAAATATATGAATGTGAAGACACTGGATCAGCACAAGCAGCATAGCCAAGTACAGCTGAAGGAAGTTTTTTTGTTCTGTTTTGTTTTTGCTGTTGTCCCTGAATATATCCTGTTCTGTTTGGCTTATTTCCTCTGTTCTTTAAAGTAGCCAGTAGCAAAACACGACGCAGCAGCTTATAGTCATGGTACCAGTACTATTGACAATTTTGCGCCGTTGCCTTCCACACGTTTACAGCACTCGCATTCCCCCAAAAGGGGGTGTGGTCGTTTGGACTGGAGGAAGGTGATGTATAGCTGCTCTAATCTATATTTTATCGCGCAACAAGGTCTATGGCCCTGGCCAGCTCTCCTCGTGTAATGGCTCATCTCCTGGTATCTCCTCTATGCTCTTGAGACGGCACTGGGAGACACAGCAAACCTTCTAGCGACGGCACATGGATTAGCCATCCTGGAGGAGCTGGACTGCCTGTGCAACCTGAATGGGCTGCAGGTACCGCCTCATGCTACCAGTAGTGACAATGACACTAGTAAAGTGCAAAATTAAAATGCTGTAATTGTTTTGGTGAAGTTTAGTATTTATATTTTAACATTAAAATAAGGCCACGTACAATTGTATTTACATTTCTTTGTTAATAATTATTTTCTATTTGTAGGACTTACACTAACGTTATTGTTTTGTTGGGAATTTGTATTTCTATTTTAAAAATCTAAATAAATCAAAAACCTATTTTTGTGAGTCTTATTTAAAACTCGAAATGTAGAAATTACTATTATTATTCATTATTTTGACATGACAAAAGTGGGAAAGAATTAAATAAAAGGGGACTTGACAGACGGGTTATCTTTCATTTGATGTGTTTTTTTCCGTATATTTAGAAAGTTTAAGGTTTAAGTTTCAGTTTATTTATCAAATGCACCAAAAAATATAGCGTCAACCTGCACAATGAAATTCTTGTCAAATAGCACCCGACATCTACGTAGTAAGAATTAAGCAAAAAATAAAGCGATAATATACATAACACTGTAAACTATAGCCTAACCAAGACATATTGTTACAAAGTAAAATTAAATCGACTATTTGTGCTACAAAAACACAACATCAGAGTAAAACATCTTAAGACTTCAGTGTCGATTTTGCCTAAAACAAAACATGAAACACTTCCCCCAATCGATGAAGACAGTGCAGCCTAGCCTGAATTCTAGCATAATCATCACAGAAAGAATACATATTGTCATTGGATAATAGTCATAATTTGATTGATTGATTTTGATTGATTTGATCGCTTCATTCTCCATTTTATTACGTTCAAAATATGCTCATACACAAGACATCCACTTCGCTTCAATGTACATCCAGTTAGAGCTGGATGCTGACTTCCAGGCCACTTTCCTGTCCGTCCGGACCATGCCCTCCATCCTCATCGCCCGTCCGTCCTGCTCAACATCACGCTCAACATCCCTCATCGCCTGTCCGTCCGGCTTAACATCCAGCACAACATCCCTTGTTGCTCGTCCGTCCTGCTAAACATCATCTCGAGGGCTCCCGCTAGCGAGGACGTCTATGTGACCGTTGACGTCCACGTCGCTATGAGGGATCTAGTTGCCTCTCCCGTCCGTCCGGCTCAACATCCCACTCAATGTCACTTGTCGCTCGTCTGTCCTGCTAAACATCCGCTCGAGGGCTCCCCCTAGCGAGGACGTCCATGTGACCGTGGTGGACGTCCGCGTCGCTCTGAGGGATGTAGACCCTACTGCTACTGTTGTGTCATTGGGTCTTTTTGTTTCTGTGTCTTGCCTGCCATCTGTCTGAGTTTTTGCCTGCCTGCCTTGTTCCTGCCGTTTTCTTGTTTTTTACTCGCCTCAGTTTCTTTATTAAACCCCTTTTTTGTTCTTCAATTCTGCGCCGGGTGTCCTGCTAAACCCAAACGTGACAGTGGCGTCAACGCAAGGATGGAAAAAAAAACAACGCAACAAGGCTGTAATATACAAAGCTCTAATGCCTTTTTAATGCAAATCAAATTAACAAGAACATAGTATAACAACAAAAATAGACAACAATAATATTGACTGTAATTATAAAGGTTGATGAGTGATTTCATATTTTTATGTGGTTCCTAGATCTTCTAATAGATATAGTTTCGAAGCTCAATGGCCAAATGTTTTCGGGTTGCCCAGACATAATGAAGAGGGAATGATATGCTCTGTATACTAGAAGTATTGTAAAGCCAATGGCTAGTTTTAAGGGACTGTATATAAAAAGTAGCTGGCTAGATGGTCTAACACATTGGCCTAATACATGTATTTTGTTGTTATGGCCAGAAAACACTGACACGAAGATGTTAGCTAGACAATGTGTGTTTTTTGACAACGTTTATAATTCATTTGCAATTAAAGTGAATGAAAATGCTTATGACAAAAATTTGAAATAAATCACTTGTTATAAAATACTAACGACCTGACAGGCCTGTGCGTTAGGTTATTTGCTGCTGTTAATATGGCATTTCTGAATCTGAATGTCTCCCGAATAAAAGCCAATACCTAGCTTAACTGTTTATACTAAAACATTATTGAGGTTGTTAACTACATTTTTAAATAAAACGTTTACATTCGATTATTTTTCATTGAATACCTCTCTTTTTTGGCACAAGGGGTGGGGTCGACCATTTGGCTCTTCGGCGACAAAAGCTGAGGAATTATCGATAGTGAAAATATTTGTCATGCACATCCCTACTTTCCAGTTGGCATCACGCACTCTGACACATCGTCCGTCCGCGTGAGGCGACAACTCTGCCCATTTATTCAGTTTCCGCACATCCCTCTCAAAAGGCCCTGCCTTGCAGCCACATAGTGGGCTGTTGACCACAGTTCCATGGGCCACATATTCCTTGACAATACTGCAGAATGTGCTAACAGGAGTTATAATGTCCTGGGATATTACACCAACTTTAAATTCTCCTGAAAATTCCAATACATTTTCTGGGCCATTCTTTTGTTTTTAGTGCATATTTGAAATAAAAAGCGAAGAACAACCTGTGTAGTTGTTACACAAACCAAAGCACCTATGAAGTCAATGTTTCAATCCTAGGGCTAGGGTTAACCCTAACCCCAAAAAAGCTACTGTATTAAGTAAATAATTTCTGCTGGAAAACCTCAGAATCCTATGGATGAAATAGGGAATTGTGGTGCTCATTATTGCTGGATGGCGTAAGCAGAGCAGGCCTTGAAGAGTGAATGTCTCTGACTGAGTGACCGACTGAGTGACTGAATGACTATCCATCGTTAAATACCGTTGTGGATAGAAACGCCGACTGCCATGCAGTAGTTTGGGTAACAAATCCGCCCAAGGACAAGAAAGATAAGCTGAGGATATGATGACTACAAGCATCTATAGCTACATACAGTAAACTAAGCAAACAAGCCAAATGGAATATACAGCTGCATCGGCTGAATTGTCCACGGAGGCAGGAAATTCCCCAGAAATGCGGAACTAAAATCCACTAGTATGGAATGCCGTTTGGGTCTTTGCGTCTCGAAATCAACATGTTAAATAACACTATTTAACCCATTGAATAAGCCTATAGACCAAACAGCACTTGAAAATGAACTATCGTGACTTGAATCTTTAGGTGTATTGAATGATTACACTATCATTCATAATGCATATATCACACTGATTCATCAGTATGTAATGACGCTGGGACAGTTATGTGGCACACCTGTCCAGACAGGAATGCCAGCCTATAGTACTTCAGACGGGCCAGAAAAAAAAAAAAATTTTACTAAAAAGCTAGCTGATGTTCTCCCCTAACAAACGTAGGCTATAGCTATCAATACAAAATCATGTTTTTACTGGAAAAGCTGGCCAAAAAAAAAGCTAGCTGATGGTGGATGGAAATTATGTTCTGCCCCAGAACAACAAAAAGACATATCAAGCGACATCACCTGTTTTTATTTAGGTAGTTATAAGGTGTCAACATTTCAGTGCTTACAATTTGTAATAATGGTTTCGTTGTTGGTCATGTTGTACCAGTTCCATTCAACTAACGCGCAGGCTATAGCTGCTAAGTCATTGTGTCATTGTTGTGAGTTTTTAAATGCTTTTAAGCTATTAAATTCAGGATTCTGCAGGATTCTGCATTTTCAAGGTGTTGTAGGATTAAGTGCATGCCCATGTTGACTGCAGTGTCCAGGTTGTCCCCCGTCTGGCCAGACTAAATGCAGAATTTATTAAAAGAAAGGCATGGCTTAAAGGTTTAAGTTCCAGACAGACAATGCAGGATCTGTTGGTTAGCTAGTTGAATAAAATCAAAGTCCCAGTTCATGGACGTCTTTAATAATTCTGAAATTCTGCCTAGCAGCATAGTGGTTAGAGACATGGACTTGTGTGCACATCTTCTATTTCATGACACTTGGCTAGAATGTGGGAGATCACCAATATGGCATTGCAATATCATTAAAATGCTTCTCTGTTATTGTGTTATATATTCATGATACTTACCAGAACCATATGTTTACTGGCTACTTGGTATTTAAACTTGGCCCATACATAGCTGCTCTTCAAGCCCCCTCCTTGGCTCACCACAGTCACTTCTACCCGTGGGCCAGCTGAACTAGGCCTAGATTTTCTTTCATGTTTTCTTTTTAATGTAAATTATATTTGTATATAGAAGAACTTTGTCTGATGTCCGTCAAAATAGCAATGTTGTCTGCAGTATAGCCTAAGATTGTAGTGTTAAATATTATCCCTCGGTGATATGTCATTATGATAGTGACAGACTCCAGTTACTTACATTTGCAGTTAGTATCTAAAACCCATATTCCCAACAGTGAATGCATCATCTCTGGCTGTAATGGAAGTCCAGCTTTCAGATTAGATGAGAAAGGGAAATAAGATTTTTTTTTTGAAGAGGAGAATCATTCTAATCTGCATCACTTTGACGTCAGCCTGGATGGGCCGGAACTGCGCAGGCAGACGGGGGTTAGGGGGGATTGTGTAGGCTGTGCATCTTTTGACAACAGATTATTTTCCATTATGCATGGCGACTTCTCTATGAGCCATTGAGAGGTTTTCTTCCATGGGGATTGCATTTCTAAGGCATTTCTGCTGAGTGGCACATCACCAAAAATTATAGATACATCATTTAGCCAAATCCTCAGCTACTAGGTCTTAGCCAGAGTATTTGAGGGGGTCTACATAAGCAGTACGGTCCATCCCATAACATCTGTCATTTAGTACAATGTTCACACAGCTTGCCAAAACCTTTGATCCATCACAGCACCTGTCACGCAAGTTCACCAAGCTAATTTGCCATGTGCATATTACATTTCTCATAGTGACACTGAGGAAATACTCACAAACATTAAAAAATAACTTTTGCCACGTGTTGGATAATGCTACTCTCAATGCTTCCTTGCTTGTACTGATATGTCACTACTTTTATAGGTTGCGCCGTGGTTATAGAAGATAGCACATTTAATATGGAACACTTTTTCACCTACAGTACAGTGGATAATGACGGAAGAGGGATTATTGCTGTGTATATAGGGCCACAGCAGAATATTCCGGAAGGGATTGTTTATTCATTGTAATTATAATCATTGATATTTGGAAGTTAAAAGCAATCTTTATTTTGCAGCTCATTAGTTGTTTGCTAATGGACTGCAGTTAGCATTCAGCATTATTAAATTATCTAAGGGTCTGCATGACATTTGTTGTAAACATAACTACATTTCAGAAAGTAAATAGATTCACGGTTTGTATTTCAAAAGTATTTGAAAACATTGCAAACACAGACACAGAAAAACTGAGATTAAAAAGAAAATGTTCATATTCCAAATGCTGGACAGTAAAAAAAGGTTGTCAAAATAATTGAGAGAATGTTATTACAATTGTTTTAAGTGTTCAAAGCTGGAGAATTTCATAGGAGAAATGTTCATCCTTTTTGAGAAAATATTGGTAAACTTAACTGAAATGTGACATACTGTACGTTCTGTGGCAGAGGTCTTAAATGACACTGTG
This sequence comes from Esox masquinongy, assembly GCA_016801175.1. NCBI lineage: Eukaryota > Metazoa > Chordata > Actinopteri > Esociformes > Esocidae > Esox > Esox masquinongy. The sequence goes on from JACXGI010000672.1 coordinate 83,606, forward strand.
TGTCTTTTAGTGGGAAGTATTTGTAATCCTTTCCTCTTAGTTGATTTACTGTCATTCACTCAGTTAGGCTGACCAATTTTCAGATGTGCACTTTACCCATGTGACTGCCTCTTTCCTAGGAGGCTGGCACATAAGGGAAGGCTCACATTAGTCCTGGTCACAGTTGACTCAACATCACATTCTGCAGGGTTCTTAGAGCTCAATCATGTAGCAACACCGTGACTGGACTGAAATGGCAGTTAAAGGATGCGTTGGAATTGTAGATAACCCTATCAGCTGTCTTGTTTACTATATTATCCATTCCCCCAGTCTGCACTCATAAATATGCATAAACACGTTTCACAGTAATAGTAATAAATAATGTATCATATTGTATATGCGTGTAGCTTTGAACCAATTTACAGTGATATGGGTGACGTCAGCTGTTAAGACAACAACAAGTCCACTGCGATGTAATTAGAAATAACCTAGTTTAGTATTTTGATTCCATTCTATTTAGAAGGATGGACATCCCAGCACACAGGGATAGCCATGCATGATTTACTGGGTTATGGGATTATCCTGTTAGGCCCACCCTGAGTCCTTTTTCTGGATAGAATGAAGGACCCAAAGTCAGTTCCCCAGATTTCTAGTGTGGCACAAGCATATATGCTCAAACAATATTAGAGAATGAACACACAATTTTCTTGAATGTTTGTAAATGCTGCAGAATCTAAATGTCAAAATAGCCAGCAGACATTTCATGTTCACATAGAATCACATATTCACTCACAAACACAATTTGAAGGCGTTGAGTAACATAGTTGAGGGCAGAAATAGACATCCATCATCACTAACAGTAGCTGAGTGCATGTTTTGCCCACTGGAGAAGCTTAACATTGTCTTGATGGTTATCTTACAGAAAGCAGCAGAAACAGTGAACAGTTTATAATTCAGATATGAGACGTGTTTTATGGTTGCAGCCCAGTTACACCCCTTTATGTTTGTGTTATAGTATGCAAAGACACTCAGTGGATATTGCATAATTTTACTTCGGTCAGACATCTTTGATCTCTTTTTTCCATAGGCAGGTGTAACTTTATGGGTCTATAATTAACCATTTGATTGGTCTTTATATAGTTTGTTAAACTATTTACTGATTAAGTAGTCTTTTTACAGACCCTAATCTAAAGTGAGCACTTAATACATGTTTTGAGTGCAGTTTCTAAAAAAAAAATATATATATATTGTCACTCCAACAGTATGCGTTCCAGCAGTACAGGGTTAACAAAAACACAACACAGAAAAACACAGAATTTAGGGAAATAAAAATATATGCCTTTGTTAAAACTAAGTTACTAAGATTTTTACAAATATGGGAGTAATGAGAAATAGTCAGCAAACTGTTAACTAGTGCCTAATAAATTAATATTAGCGCCTAATATTGTCTAATATTGACATTTAAAGTAATACTGAATAGAATTCACAGTTTGGCTGAAAGGCATTTTGCATCTTTATTATCCATCTTTGAAGATGGCAGTTGGAAATCATTTTATAAATCCTACAGCTGAATGAGTGGCAAATGCTTCTCGATGTCCTTGCTGAGCCCGATGGAATCATCTTTCTATGGGTGTTTAACACTTTCACACTGCTGGTGGCTGATTGCATAGTCTGTGTTTACAGTGTGGCATTTACAGTACCATTGGTTATGGCAATATATACACCAAAACTTTCTAGAAGTTGGGTACCCAGATCTACCTAAAATATTTTCCTTAGCATAATAATATTGCATCTCTGATGTAAATTGACATGGCTCATTCTATATTGTCAGCTCATTCCAAGCCGTAACACAGAAAAAGACAATGCATTTTTTTCTTGAACAGAATGGTGTCATTGATAATCTTGGCATGGATACGGGAGCTAGAATATTTGCTAAAATGTAAATGGACACACAAAATGAGACTGGTCAGATAAAAAAACCAAGAGGTTGTCAAGGAAATGGTGAAATGAGATGAAAAAATATGTGGGGCTAATTAAGGAGAGTGTGAGTGTAACCCAGAGAGGCTATGGCTCATTTTGTGCTCCCCCATGTTCTAATAAAGTACTGACAGCTTTTGTAATTTGCAGAATGGTGGCATCTCTATCCTTTGACAATAACTTTTTTTTATTTTACTTTTTCATATAACAGGATTATATATATTTTAAGATATATTTTTCAGAAGTGTGATCAGTAAGGTAATGTGATAAACGACTGCAAATTGGTACTGAATATTGACATAGTTCTGTTGAGTGTATTCTGATAACCTCTCCAGGCTATTGCACACAGAGCACATGAGTCTGGAACACATTCTATTCAAAGTTGGTGTCGTGGGATGGACTTTACTAAATAACTGTTCTTCATCAATTAGCATAGCCAGTTCAGCCAGGAAACCCGAGTGGCAATTGGCTATCAGCTGACGTCAGGTTAGTCAGCTAATCAGCTGACGTCAGGTTAGTCACTCAGTCTAATATGCTTATAGTCGTATTAGAATGCAGGGTCAAATCCATCCACCACGCCTGTCGCCACCTGTTTTGTTCTGTGTTTCCTTTTTTGGGGTGATCAGTACAGTGTACCTTGCCCATGGCGATTGCTATTAATAATACTATGATGATGTTGTTGTTAGGAATATCATATCCATGATCATGGGATGGCAGTGAGTTACACCAGAGGAGCAGAACCTAATGCCAAGACATTGTATGTACATTGCGATCCATGGTCCTCCACTAAATGGTTAAACTTATATGTGACATTTTCTGTCTGAATTTAATTTCAACAATGCTGCAAATAACAATACTGCAAGGTAAGTCTCCAAATGGAGGCAGGAACTAGCGGTGTGTATTAGCGAAGTCTTCCCCAGTGACTTTGACTGAGAAAGAAATATACTATAATTTCTTAATTAAAAAATGACATATCTGAGCAAGGAAGCTAATAGCCTCACCAAGAAGAAAATCCTTTAAATGTGCATCTCACTGGTTGAGGAACCCGATAAGAACTGCAAACACCATCTTTTTCACTACCGAACCAGTATTCTCAATGCTAATTCAACACTGAATGACCAAACCACAAATTGTTTACCTAGCTAAGACAAATTATAAATGCCTTAAGCTAGCATACTGATTGCATAGAGGGGTCGAATAGATGACTATTTAACCATTTAATTGCAACAGTAGGTAATGGCTATGCCTGGTAGACTAGACTTTTAGCCTAGCCTGTTGGCAAGCAAGCAAAAACGTCTCTTCATAGTTTGCACATCTCACTGTTTGAGGGTTGTCCAATACAGCATTCTACTCAGTCCATCACCACTGAATGCTGATGGTTGTTTATAAAGTGCATTACAGAGGCTTTAAAACATGATGCCATCTTTAAAGAAGGATAAGTATTAGTAGCAGATTGATTGTTTGGGGGAGGTTTTGTTAGGAGGTTGGTTGTTTAAATTTGCTGATTGGGCTAATGGCTATGAAGCCTCAGACTGACTGACCCTTGTTAAATAGCGTACTGGTTAGAGATGTGGACCTGCAAACAATAGCTCTTGCATTCAAATCCTGTCACTGTCAAAATAAATTGTGCATTAGGATTTGTTCCGGATAGACAAAAACTTTGCTGGATACAACCTTCAGTAGCTACGTTGTAGTAAGCCTAAAATAAAACTGTTTACAGTTATATTGTGAATATTTCTGGTGGATTTTCGAACTACGCATCCATGCATGTTTTTTAGGGTAATATAGGCTAGATCACAACCCATTGGGGAGTAAAAGAGTAGGCGTATCCACGATTCTCTCGTCTTTTCACTTGAGTCACCTACAGTGGATATAAGAAGTCTACACACCCCTGTTAAAATGCCAGTTTTTTTTATGTAAAAGAATGAGACAAAGATAAATCATGTCAGAACTTTTTCCACTTTTAATGTGACCTATAATGTGAACAATTCAATTGAAAAACAAACTGAAATCTTCAGGGGAAAAATGAAAAATAAAAACCTTACAATAACCTGGTTGCATAAGTGTGCACTCCCTCTTATAACTGGGGATGTGGCTGTGTTCAGAATTAACCAATCACATTTAAACTCATGTTAAATAGAAGTAATTACACACCTTCCATCATTTAAAGTGACTCTGATAAATCACAAATAAAGTTCAGCTGTTCTATTAGATTTTCCTGACATTTTCTTAGTTGCATCTCAGAGCAAAAGCCATGGTCCGCAGAGAGCTTCCAAAGCCTCAGAGGGATCTCATTGTTGAAAGATATCAGTCAGGAGAAGGGTAAAAAATAATTTCCAAAGCATTAGATACACAATGGAACACAGTGAAGACAGTCATCATCAAGGGGAGAAAATATGGAACAACAGAGACATTACCAAGAACTGGACGTCCCTCCAAAATTGACGAGAAGAAGACTGGTCAGGGAGGCTTCCAAGAGGCCTACAGCAACATTAAAGGAACTGCAGGAATTTCTGGCAAGTACTGGCTGTGTGCTACATGTGACAACAATCTCCCGTATTCTTCTTATGAATGGGCTATGGGGTAGGGTGGCAAGACAGAAGCCTTTTCTTACAAAGAAAAACATCCAAGCCCGGCTGAAGTTTGCAAAAACAAACATCAAGTCCCCCAAAAGCACGTGGAAAAATGTGTTATGGTCTGATGAAACCAAGGTTGAACTTTTTGGCCATAATTCCAAAAGGTATGTTTGGCGCAAAAACAAAACTGGACATCACCCAAAGAACACCATACCCACAGTGAAGCATGGTGGTGGCAGCATCTTGCTTTGGGGCTGTTTTTCTTCAGCTGGAACCGGGGCCTTAGTCAGGGTGGAGGGAATTATGAACCGTTCCAAATACCAGGCAATTTTGGCACGAAACCTTCAGGCGTCCATTAGAAAGCTGAAGATGAAGAGGAAGTTCACCTTTCAGCACGACAACGACCCAAAGAACACATCCAAATCCACAAAAGCATGGCTTCACCAGAAGAAGATTAACGTTTTGGAATGGCCCAGCCAGAGCCCAGACCTGAATCCAATTGAACATCTGTGGGGTGATCTGAAGAGGGCTGTGCACAGATGTCCTCGCAATCTGACAGATTTGGAGCGCTTTTGCAAATATTGCCACGTCAAGATGGGCCATGTTAATAGACTCCTACCCAAAAAGACTGAGTGCTGTAATAAAATCGAAAGGTGCTTCAACAAAGTATTAGTTTAAGGGTGTGCACACTTATGCAACCAGGTTATTGTGTTTTTTTGTTTGTTTTTTTTCCCATCAAAGATTTCAGTTTGTTTTTCAATTGAATTGTTCACGTTATAGGTCACATTAAAGGTGGAAGAAGTTCTGACATGATTTATCTTTGTCTCATTCTTTTACATCACAAAAACCTGGCATTTTAACAGGGGTGTGTAGACGTTTTATATCCTCTGTATATTGATAGTTATTGTATCACTGTCAATCACGAATGAAAAACAAGCGTTGTTGTGCCATGAAATGAAATAGCTTTGGCAGTTTCAGTCTGGCTAGAAATTGCTCAATTCTTATGACTATTCCAAGCAGTATGTTAGTAGATACTAGTAAGCCTGTTACTGGCTAATAAGCTGTTAAAACAGCCAGTGGCAAAAGCTATAGATTTTATAGATGCTATTTGTGGTGGAGATAAACTTAATAGGAAACCTTAGTCAGTTTAACAAAATGCTTAATGGTGTTTAACGAAATATTCAAACTTGGCATGATGTTAATGCGTGACAAAATTATCTAATGTCGAGATGCTATTCCAGCACCGGGCAGATGTATAGCACTGTGGGGTAGTGGTTAAGGACACCGCCTCTCACGTGGGAGACCCGGGTTTGAGGCCAATGAGGGCAACAACTGTTATCACTTTTAATTACTAGGCTTGCCTGGTTCCTTTTCTGGTTTTATGGGCTGTGAAGGTACTGTAACGTCTGAAGCAAGGGTCCACCAGACCTTCCGCAAAATTTGGGCACAAGTGTCTGGTGACGAGATTATCTGATAACTTTCAGTATGTCAACAATGATTTGTCACTGATATGACACTGTTCCCTGAAATAAAACCATTACTAAGAAATTACCAAACAGGACTAATGATGCTTGGTTGGGATGAAATACAACTAGCCAGCAGCATTCAACTGCCTCTGAAACTAAGCAGTTGGTTCCTGGATGGAAGACTGATGCTGTTAAAATTGGTGGAGGGCCATTATGTAGCCCTATAGGTACTAAATGTATGCAATCAATAATGTATGTAATTGGATCTGGATAAAAAAAATACAATAGTCAATACAACATTATTACAATAACCTAACATGGAAAATGTTTTGAAACTATGAAGTAGTATATTTCGATTTTGCTCAGTTATGTGTTGTGTAATGACACATGAAATGTAAAGACATCTTCAGCTGCTTCTGACCTGTGAATCAGCTGAGAGCAGAAGCACTTCTTAGTGCTACTAAAACAAGCTGGGAAAAGAGGTCCCAGGGGTGTTTTGGTCATACACTGGAAGTCAAATTGTCTATATATGCAGTACATTACCTTGCATAATTGAATTATATAGTAAGTATCCCTGCCACTGAAGCTGTATTTCTAAATAACATATGCGTGAACATGCAGTGTATATATAGGTCATAATGACAGATATTTGCTACCAAATTGCATCAACAATATGTAATGAAGCAGCTAAGATTTCATCTTTTCGCACGGCCAAGCACATGGAGTCTGCAGAATGACATCCCTGCTAGTATTGAGACAGAGTTGGCAGAGCCAGTCATCCTGATAAAATAAGCCGAGAGGCTATGAAGTCCAAACCTCACAGATTTTTATCATCTTTTAAAAATGAAATACAATGTTTTAATTGAGAAGTAAAGATTTGTCTGTTGCTGAAAATGAAGGGAAATTCACAAAATGCCTAATCCATTACTGCTCTAGCACATGACTTTGACCTACAACAGTCTTTTGGGCATATTCTCTATGTCTGAGCTGTGGAGTAGGGTGGCAAAACAAGCCATTTCTTACAAAATAGAACATCCAAGTCTGTATACATGTTAGCAAGAAGACACATTCTGTCTTCCAAAACCATGTGTTAAAAACTGTTGTGGTTAGGACTTACAGTATACAAATTTGTATCTATACTGGTTCGAATTAAAATAAATAATTTAGAAATATAGGTATTTTGAAAATAAATAACTAGCTATGGTGTGTTGAATGAATCTTGAATTAAACTGAGTTGAGAAAAAAACACATTTTAGGATATTCTGTTTACAAGGGAGCCTTTGCGCATGTCGTAATTGAAAGTGTAATACTTCTTGGAGCTTTTTCAGTTTTGTGATCCCAAATCAACATGGAACAGCTGCAATGGTGAGTGGTGGTAGGCAATTGATAAATCAACAATGTAGAACCCTCCAGTTTCATTTAAATATCCAGTTTAGCAGCATTGCCTGTATTATAAAGATTTAAGGAAAAGCAGGCACCATATTACTACAGTACATAACAGCACAGTCAATCAAGCCTTAGTATAAGTATAAAAGCAGAGCTTGCTTTGTTATAGTTGTACAAAGCGAATAAGGTAACGGTATCTGGAAAAAATTAAGCGTGGTGTGTATAGAATATTATCTTTTAATGCAGTAAAAATCACAATATTCTGAGAGCACCACAAAGAGCATAAAATGAGAATTAATTACAGATTGATTGGACAACAGAATAAATAACAAGAAACCAGACAAGCCTAGTTCAGCCGGCCCGCAATAGAAAGTGCTGCCCCTTCAAGATTCGAACACACCACCCATGTGAAAGGCTATGTTGTTAACCACTATGCCACGGAGCTGTACATTTGCCTGGGGTCAGCATAGCCTCTTGTGTCTATCCTGAACAAATCCTCTTTTGCCACTGGCCGGTTTAACAGTTAATTGGCCATTCGTGAATTACATTGATACAGTTAAACTGACTAACTTTTCTTACTAAGTTTACCTCCACCACAAATAGCGTCTATGTGTGGCGTTTGCCACTGGCTGTTTTAACAGCGTATTAGCCAGTAATAAGCTTTACCGGTATCTACTAACTTAGAACTTAGAATTGAGCAATTGCTAGCGAGTCTGCTAAAGCTATTTCATTTCATGGCATAAGAATGTATTTTTTTCTTTCATGGCAAAACAACATACTTTTTTCTTTCATTCGTGAATGACATTTACACAATAACTATCAATAAAGGCAACGATAACTAACTTTTTCATCAAGTGAAAAGATGAGAGAATCATGGAATCTACCAGAAATAATTAATAAATGTCGTTGATCTCAATAGATTCAAACTTAGGTCTTCCACACGAGAGGCACTGTCTTTAACCACTACGCCACGGCATTACACGTTTCAGCAGTCGCTAGACTCCATTGAGGATTGTGTTAAACTGACTAACGTTTCTTATTAAGTTTACTTCCACCATAGCGTCTATGAACTGTATTGCTTTTGCCACTGGCCGTTTTAACAGCGTATTAGCCAGTAATAGGCTTACTAGTATCTACTAACTTCCTAGGAATAATCATAGGAATTGAGCAATTGCTAGCGAGACTGAAGATGAACCTTTCCATGCCAGAAACAGTCGCAATATAACTGTATACAGTTTCAGTTAAGGCTTACTATAACGTAACTACTGTATGTTGTAGCCAGAAAATGTGTTTGTCTATCCTGACCCAAAACGCATACAGGGATGTGCACTTCGAAAATCCACCAGAAACAGTATAACCGTAAACTGTTTTATTAAGGCTTACTATAATGCAAATACTGACGGTTTTAGCCAGCTATGTTTTCGTCTATACGGAATAATTCATAACACGTACTTCGCTTTGCCTGCGAGGAAATACGAACTCAGGACCTATAGTTCACAAGTCCACTTCTCTAACCACTACGCTATTTAACGAGGAGTCAGTCAGTCACCCACTCACTCACTCAGTAAGAGACATTCGCTCTTCTTAGCCGGCTCCGCTTACGCGGTCTGGCAAAAATCAGTGCAGTCAGTGCGATTCTGATGTGATTTGAGTTGGAATGTTTTGGAGTGTTTGATGGTTGCTCAGCCACATTTTATGAATTGGAATGTTTTCAATGTGACAAAATGTTTTCTCTTGATCCGGTATAAATCCGGTATGTGGATTTGGTAATTACCAGACAAATAAATGTGGGTACCACCTAGTTGATTTGTGCATTTGATGTCATATTGGCTTAGATGTATTGGTAGAAATATTTTTATTTAACATTGCGCTTTAACCCATCCCTAATATTTTATGGGCCAATTCATATTGCACTCCTCACAATAACAGAGCTCTACCCACAGTCTGCTCTGCAGAAACAAACTCTACAATTATTAAACACTGAAAGTCTGATATTATGCTGGACATTCCCTCAACCCTTATTTGGCTCAAATAAATATTGCAAATAAATACAATTTTCCTTGTCCCTCACACCCACTGGATTATAGTGGGTATTTTTAAGCCCTAGCCTGGTGCCTTAGGAAAAATCAGATACAGTTAAACTGTAATCTCATCTGAATGTACCAAGTGCTGTGCCCAGACAAAGCTGTGATATTTTAAGTTAGTGGTATGGAAAAGGACAGGGGACGAAGCTCAGACAGTTAGATTTTTCTCCGGACTACCTGAGTGAGAAGAATAAGGTGTGCATGTTTGGAAAAGCAATCTGTGTGCTCGGCTACTGTGGTAAAATGTTCGTTCCAAGCGAGCATATTAATTCAATTTAAAATGTGGTTTCATATTCTTCAACAATCAGCTATGTTGATGCAGCTACATGTAAATACAAATAATGTTGCAAAACATTTGCTTGCAACAACTCCAAAAACCTCACAAACAGAGACGGGATTCATTTTGAGAAATCCTGTGCAAGGCAATTTGATATCTTAAGTGAGACTTAGTCTTCATGTTTTTGCTGGACCGTGTAAGCGGAGCCGGCCAAGAAGAGCGAATGTCTCTTAGTGAGTGAGTGAGTGAGTGACTGAGTCCCCCTTGTTAAATCGCGTAGTGGTTAGAGAAGTGGACCTGTAAACCATAGGTCCCGTGTTCGTATCTCCTCGCAGGCAGCGAAGTAGGCATTATGAATTATTCCGTATAGTCGAAAACTTTGCTGGCTAAAACCTTTAGTATATACATTATAGTAAGCCTGAAATAAAACATTTTACGGTTATATTGCGACTGTTTCTGGTGGATTTTCGAAGTACGCATCCGTGCATGTGTTTTGGGTCAGGATAGACAAACACATTTGCTGGCTATAACATACAGTAGTTACGTTATAGTAAGCCTTAACTGAAACTGTATACGGTTATATTGTGACTGTTTCTGGCATGGAAAAGTTCATCTTCAGTCTCGCTAGCAATTGCTCAATTCTTATGATTATTCCTAGAAAGTTAGTAGATACTAGTCAGCCTATTACTGGCTAATAGGCTGTTAAAACGGCCAGTGGCAAAAGCCATGCAGTTCATAGACGCTATGGTGGAGGTAAACTTAATAAGAAACGTTAGTCAGTTTAACACAATGTTCAATGGTGTCTAGCGACTGCTGGAATGTGGGATGCCTCTCACGTGGAAGATCTAAGTTCAAATCTATTGAGAGCAATGGCATTTATTAATTTTATTTGTGGGCCGCAATAAAACTGTTTAGGGTTATACAGTATTGCGACTCTTTCTGGTAGATTCCACGATTCACTCATCTTTTCACTTGATGAAGAAGTTAGTTATCGTCACCTTTATTGATAGTAATGAAATCGTCACCTTTAATGAAAGGAAAAAGTATGTTGTTATGGCGTGAAAGAAAATAATACGTTCTTATGCCATGAAATGAAATAGCTTTGGCAGACTCGCTAGCAATTGCTCAATTCTTATGACTATTCCAGTATGTTAGTAGATACTGGTAAAGCCTATTACTGGCTAATACACTGTTAAAACAACCAGTGGCAAACGCCATACAGTTCATAGACGCTATTTGTGGTGGAGATAAACTTAGTAAGAAACATTTGTCAGTTTAACTGTATTAATATCATTATAACGTTTCCATTACTTTTGCAGATATAAAAAATGCACTGTTTATGCTCCAAAACCAACTTTATATGAAGCAAAAGAAAGTTAGTTCTATTTGACGCAACCAGGCCTGCAATTTGATCTCATCTCGACCACATTGCCATAGCAAAACTTTACTAAATTTAATGCTTCATGTGTGTAGTACTGCCCCTAGCAATAGTCTGTCAAGACGTTACAACATTCTACTGACTTCAAAAAGGTAAACAAATATATGAATGCTGGTGTTTTACTTCATGTATAAAATCATACATTTCCATTTGTGAGGCCAGTCTGACTCAACATTCTGTGACATAGCATAGCCATTGTTTGCAGAATAAATGTATACAGTACAATGATTGATTCATATAATTTACCAATATATTGTGTAGTTGTCTAACAAATAGATATCAGGGCATAAATCAAAGAATGGCACATTGTTTGCTTCCTCCAGCCATTTGGTATTATGCAAAGTTTAATTATTCAATATTTTTGAAGAACAAGGCAGCAGTTGAACAAGTGCAATTTTGACATAAAAGCTGAAGGGTTTATATACTGTTCCCTTGTTAGATTGTTGGGTTGTCTCCCAACTGAGGTAGAGAGAGCCTACCTGTTCATGGTTGTTTGATCAGGACTGATGTGTACCAAGATGTAAAACGACTCCCTTGGTGTTAACATAATTTGCAGTAAAACATTCTGCTGAAATTTGTGGTTTAAGCGAATGTTTTTGCAAGGATCTAGAGTCACAGTTTCTCTACTGTCTTTAAACCAATAGTTCACTGATGTTATATCCTTCATTTATACTTTATATTAGCCTACTGTAGCTCTGATTGACCATGGTGCACTCATCTTTGTAGGGATTAAGACTGACACATTTTTATTCACTACAGTGTGTCTGTTACTTGTCCAAACGTGGGCCATTCTACATTGCTATAATATTTTCACAAATGCTTTATGTCATTTCCAAACATTCTGTGAAAGTATAGAACCGTGAAAATGCCCACATTTGGTGTATGTAATTGCTTGTCAGAAAATTTGATAAAGGGTATTGTATTATTCCTGGGGGTGTATTTTAACATATTTCAATAAGATTTCATGTTGTTAAATTGCTGTCAGTACCACTTTAAGGTAATATTTCTGTTGGTGCTTGATATGAAGGCTATCCATTTTGCTTTAAAGGGTCATTTTGTAAGCTTATTGCTTTGGATTGAGATTTATACTCTCATCTATCAGCACGCAAAGCAAAATATGTGTTTCTTCTGCTCAGACAAAATCAGTATTTTAATTATAGCTCTTACTACTTACTTATCCTTCAATTTAACTTAAGTGCGATGAGTAAATATATGGAACTTGCAGCACTTTCACCGCAATGAGGTTTTCATTTGCTGTAATGAAGAGGCCTTAATGGTAGGTCTAATACCCTAGAGCTGCACTTCAGCTGAACCATTTTCAGCAGGAAAAAATTCCACATCTGGTTCGAAAATACAGTACACTTGTATTTTTGTAGTTCTGCTAACCTAAGCCTTATGAACGTTTGTGGACCTTTTTAAGTTTTTTGAAAAAGATAAGCTCTTTATGGTCAAGCGCTGTTTATGGACCTATCTTGCATCATTATAATTTCCAGGGTCACAAATCAGTTAGTTGCAATACTAATTGGTATTAGATCATGAAATGATGTGCCATGCCTACAATTAACAGTCATTAAATTTGCTATTCCATGCTCTTCTGAATTGACAGTGAGTAATTCATAGGAAATGACAACCAATTTGTAACACTTGCCACGTCTGGTTTGTTTGATCAAGGAAGAATTCTAGTCAGCGGTACTCCAATAATCATCCATGACTATAGAATGTGTCATACTCTTATAAGGTAAATTGCTCCTTTGAAGAAGTACAATGTTGTTTTCATGACTCAAATGGGATATTTAAGCGATGGTAGATGGATTTGTTGAAATCCTGCAGTCATTGAACTCTCAATAGAAACTTGTGATTAGTCTGCTGAAATTATTTTCATTTGTATTTTAGAGTCAGTTAAAATGGCACAAGCTTCTTTCTTTTCCTCATATATTTTTTTGCAATAGTAGTGTCACCCCATTATGTCCTAAGGGAATGCTTTGAAACTGCAGACTAGAGACCAGAGACAGGACGGTTGAAACACTATAGCATTATATGAAAACTTTTTGAATGTTTTTTTCCCAAGATGAAAACAGCTTTAGCCCCTTATGCTGTTCCATTTGAAAACTATGGGAATCGGTAAAATGTTACTCAATTGAATTATATTAATTTAGCTAAGCTTTGCCAATGTTTCTGTTTGTAAAAGTAGACATTTTCAACTGAAGCTTGCTTAATCAATGTATTTCTCAAAATACAATGTGCGTTTGGTTCCAGAGGCAAGGGGTGCACACAAAGCAGCCACATTTCAAGGGTACAAAGAAGATGGGTATGTGATACCCATTCATTTGGGCTGACACAGATCACTTGATTTTAGGTCTCCTATTTGTAAGGAATAATTAGACAAAATAGGGACAATATAATATTTTTAAAGGTCACATTCCAAAAATGTCTGGTATGCTTCTCTGATTTCTTTGGCTATTTACTTCTTTTTTTGGGTTTTTGCAACTTTCTAACAATCTGTCTTCTATAGTCCTAAATTTCAGCTCTCAAGCAATTGCTGCAAAAATGCTGTGTCATGTGGTCTCGTTTTTAGAAAGCATTGCAACATTGCCTGCCTTTCTCCAGCAATGTGTCACAGTGTGCTGAAGCACCTCATTACCAAACCATATTGGTGGCTGTCATGGTTGACACAGGTGTGCCAGGGCAGAATACTGCTTGTGTTGTCACCCGATTGGCACTGTGACAGTCACCAATATAAGAGTATTGAGGAATGGACACATGGTGCTAAACTAAACCTTAAGAACAATAACCTCCACTGATAACTTCCATCTCCTGAAATCTGTATTTCTGCATTCCTTTGTATGGAATGTAAAGAGATTAAACAATTGAAGGAGATTCATTGGCATGGTATTTACTGCAGTGCTGTGAACAATTATTTGCCCCTGTCTGATTTTTAGAATTTCTGCAGATTTTTTCTTCTTCTGCATATTCTCTGATACAAGCTGATTTCATGGTTCCTTCATTGACGGCAAGTTGTCCAAATCCTGATGCAGCAAAGCAAACCCAAACCATGACACTGCCTGAACCATGCTTGAATGTTAGTATGAGGTTCTTAATGTATAATGCAGTGCTTGGTTTTTGGTAGACATAACATGGCCCATGTTAACCAAAAATGTCCACTTTTGACTCATCTGTCCATAGAACATTGTTCCAGAATTCTGAAATTCTGGTGTTTTGTGGAAAACATAAGATGAGCAGTGGTTTCTGCCTTGCTACTCTCCCATGAATCCCATTTTAGCAAAGTCTCTTTCTGATGTTGGAAATATATACACTTGCCTTAGCTGAGGCGATAGTGGCCTACAAATCCCTGGAAGGTTTTCTAGGATTCATTTCCTGGATGATTTTATGCCTTGCTCTTCAAGACATTTTTGTAGGATGACCACTCCTTGAAGATTCAGTTCTGTCCCTCTTCTCTCCTTTGCTGTTGCTCATTACATTTCTTTTCACCTTGAAATACTCCCTGAATGTTAATTATTAGATGTTGTACTTCATATTCACGACTATGTAGGGTGACCAGATCCCAACAAACCAAATGTGGGACAAAGAGTATGTTTGTGTGGGACAATGTGGGACACGTTACCAATGCTGAGAGGTAGCCTAAAACTTTTATATAATGTCTATCAAACTTGAAAAAATAAAAAAAATAAAAAATAAACATTTTTATTCTGCCCCTTAGCTTGTAAGATCTCAAAGCTATGCCCTCTGGTTGATTCAGTAGCACACGATAGACTATGCAGTGCAGGTTAGGCCTTTAGCATGTGAAGGACTTAACAAATGTGTTTTATTTGAATGCAACTTTCCCAACTCCCATGCTAAGTAAATACAGTAAGCATAAAAGAAAGCTAAAGTTTTGCAGTGCTTATGGTCTTATGCGATAGTCTGCTTGCACTCATGTATTGCTATAGTCTGCCTGTACTACACTTTTTCAATGCTAATAACTGTTAAAAGTACAATGCTTCTTCTCATTAACACTGAATGTAACAATGGATGCTGCTTTTTTTTGTGGCGCTGTTTTGCAATCTCCGAGTCTGGAAAAATGACCAGTGCTAGCTTGCTACCAGTCTGCTGACCTGTATGATTGGGAGTGCTGCTCAGTTATTTCAGCTGCTGTTACCTTATCATCTGGCAATAATCTTTGGGTTTCAGTCGGAATGCATCCATAGATTGGGATCTCTTTTTGAGCCACACGTTTCTTGTGTGACTGAAATGTACAGTGTTGCTTCACGTCGTATTCCCCCTGTGTAAAATTGAAAAATAACTGTGGCAAATTTTGCAAAAAAAATGAAAATAATGAAAATGCTGTGCAGTCCCGAATAAAGCGGGACACTTGGTCACCCTATGACTATGTCAGGCATCACCTTATTTACCACAGTCCTTTCTTTTTTGTTTTGGACCAACTTCTTCAATGGGTTCTCAAATTGTGTATTGTATTTGGATAGGCATTTTTTTCAATGCATTCTGAATGGCCAGTAATATATTGCAATGTTTCCAACTGACTGCTTTGCAAACAGTGGGGCTGCAGATGCTACTTTGCCTGATGCCTTTCTGAGCTGTGTTTCAACAATCCATCATCCCCTCATTACATCCATTTGTCCATTTAAATGTAAACGTTCTGCTCACCAGACCAGCTCTGAAAGCCTTCAGAAATATATTGAAAATGTTTAACCCATGTGCCAGCCTTCCCTGTTGTTAACAGACATTCAACATCTAGTTAAGATTTTTTTTTTGGTTACGCTGTCAACCAAGCTGAAAATAATAATAAATGTAATTGGATTTAGGTTTAAAGTCTGATGAAAAAAAAACATCCCTAAGGTTGATGACTTTGGCAAATCAAATCATTTTCCCACGTTAATGCAACTTAATCACATTGATATTTGTTTTTCGAAATGGCATAGAAAACAATGTTGATTCAATAAGGTGTGGTAATTGTTTCTCATTCAACCCATGGGTTTATTGCTTCTGGTATAACTTTTCAAAGCATTATATTCAGAAATTATGATAAGGCTGTACTTACTCTGAGCAACAAAACACTCACTGAAATTACACACTGTAGTAAACCATTTTTTAGATGTGAAAATTACTATTGGAAATTCCATTATTCCCTATTAGGGCATTAGCATGTGTTGGCAGTACTGGGTTACCTACACAATTACATACCGCAGATTTTACTGTCTTTGTCAGAGGACAGCTTTGTACCTCCAAGAACACAGTGTACAGTGTAAGATGCCCTTCCCAGATGTGAGAGGTACAGAAACAAGGGTGCAAGACAAAATTCCTCCCCAACTGTAAACATATTACCAACTATGTACTCCATAGCTCTATTGCCTTTCCTTAACCTACAGTATTAAGAGGTTTCCTCTGAATAAGTTTATATGGTAATACTTTTGCAAGTAATTATTTAAATCAAGAAATTACTGGCTCTTGGGGGCTTTTGGCATTGAAGGATCTGCGTCAAGGGTCCTTCTAGAATTATTAGGCAGTTCTAAAGCATCAGATAGATGAGCATGAAGACACTCCTCAAATTCACTCATCCTCCTCACAATCACAGAGGCGTTTTCCTGCTCATTAGAAGTGTACTTATGCACTAATAAACAGGCAGAAGGGATGCTGGCCATGGGGTGGAGAAACTCAGCATTCACCTAATGTTTTTATTAGAAGGTGACTACTAGTGTATAATGCACATTTTCTGCTCTCAGTGTGTGATCAGACTCCCCTGAGCTTATTAACCCATAACATTTTCTCTTTGTTTCTCTTTTTCTCTCCTTCCCTGTCATTCTGCTTCTCTTTAACCAGTGCTAAGGTACGTGTGTGTGTGGGGGGGGACTCTGCCTATCGTGAATAATGCGCATCAACAGCAGAGGTAGAATGGAATGGGTTTCTGGGGATAATGACGGTACCAAGGTGCCACCAGATTGCTGAGTGTCGGAGCCTGTCATAAAGCGACAGGGGAGGAGGCCTTTGGATTCTCACAGTGAATGTCAACAGAGGACAATGTCAAAATGAGTTCTCTTTTTCATTCCCTCCCTCCCTACCTCCACTGCCCTAACCATCTCAAGCAATCTCTTTGTCATTTTCTCCTTCACCCAAGCAGGAAAAATCCCTCAGTTCATGCAAGGGTCACATTTATACACAGCGTTAACCTTACAAACTCAATGAGTGACTGACAGGAAAAACAGGCAGCTCAGTGTCATCATCATATGCAGCATATGCCTTCCTGTGCTAATGTTTATTGCATCTGTCTTGCTGTCATTGGCTGATATTGATGCTCCTCTCCTGTGCCACAAAAAGTCAAGAGGTCCATTTTTGTTGACATCATCAGTCTCTCTACTTCTACATGTATAAAAGGAGTACACATCCCTGGTTTTGGGGGTGTCTACCTGGCTAGAGCTGTCACCAGAAATATCCCTGATTCAGCACTCAGAATGTAGGAAAAGAGAGTCGAGTGAATCTCTGTGGGTTGCCCATTGTGCTTGCTTAACAGCAGACCTGTCTAATGTAGCAAAGATGGTGGATACATTCAAGATGAACAACTTAAGCCATTTACCATTGTCTAGTCTAGGGGTTCCCAACCTGTGAGCTTCCTTGTGTGGCCCTGGGCCTTACCTGACTTGAGGGATGAAAACATATATTGCTCTTACTTATTTCAAATGAGGTTTCATGACTAAACATTTTTTTACGTCATTAATATAATAGGCCCTCTTATAAAAACTTTATCGCTCACTCAGTATACTCACTTCCACTTCATGTTGACCAACTTACAAAAGCTTTTAAAAAATATATGTTATATTTTTTTTCACATAAAAAAGAAATGTAAATGACATTAAGTGCTTTTTTTCTCACGTGAACAGGTATTGAATGAACTAAATGTTAGCAGCCATTTCCCACAGCATTTTGCTTGCCCATGTCTGCTATTGTTTGTTTGAGGAGAGATGATTGTGTGTCTTATTGACGTCAGTGGAAGAGAAGGGGGACGCAGCTTTTCCATCTGAATGACAGAATTTGATTGCAATAAGTTGGTGAATCAATGTTATGAATCTTTATCATTCCACTATTGCGACATTATTACAATGCAAACATTTTAATTAAAACATACTTAAAATGATCTCTCTCTCTCTGACGCCTTAACTGTAAACACAACTGAATATTACTGTCAGTTCAACATCACTAGCAAGCCAGCTAAATATTCTGTTAACCCCCTCGCACACTCAGAAAAATATAAAATAATGAAATATGAATATGACAGAACTTATAATATGTAACAAAAATAATATGAAAAGTGAAATGACAGCATACCCTGTTATCACTAGAACCACCAAATGCCTACGCCAATTGGCGTTTGAGTTTGTAATTAAAAAAAAACTGCCATTTTGAAAGCTACACACTCCTCCTTCCATCACTGATCATAAATAGGCGTATATTACATTGTTCCATTGTCGGAATTCTAAACTGATGAACAGAAAACTATTGAGAGACGATTTACCTGTTTTTTTACCCTTTTTTCCGACTTAATCCGCCAACAGCCTTAAGCCACTTAGCGTTGGTACCCAAATGGTACCCAGGCACTAATCATCCCTCACTGAATGCATGACATCAATGGATGAATGCGTGATACTCCCAGATGAATGAAAACTTAATTAGGCTATTATTGATATTTTGTCATTTCTGTATCTGTGTATGCTGGCATAAAATAAATACAAATGTTGCTTCTGATGACGCTTCTGATTTTATGAAATACTAATGCAATCATAGAAACACTTGGAATAGCATCCTACCGGATTGTAATGTTGTTTGTCCACAAGTATAATAACCTATACCGATAAACCATTGTCCTAATGTAATTACATAGTAGTACCTCTGGTAAGACATGGTTTTTAATAGAGTTTTAATAATACGTGTCAAAGTGTAATACATGTCAATTTAAGGGAATGTGTTACCAGTTATCTTTCTATATATTTTAATTAAAAATAAAAATAGCACAATGAACAGACAAATTATAAATTATAGGATAACAAAATTATTCCACATCCTATTTCTGTACATGCTACAAATGCTGGATATAAATGTAGGATACTGTGCATTAGACTTATTAACAACAAAATGAAGCATTGAGGGATCATTTTGTAATTTTAGACTTTTGGGACCAACTGTAGCTAACATGCAAATGTCAACAACTATCAAAAAAAATATTTTTTATTTGTTATTATGATGTAAAGGTAACGACGTGGTATGAAATCCCTGACTAACAAATGCATTCTGATAGATGCAATAGGTAATCTTTGTATTCTACTGAGAACATTTCAACCATTACAAGGGTGAGTTTGACAGTATATATTAACCTGCACATGATCGTTATGCTAATGGAAAGAAAAATGCATGGTACAAGCAAGAGTGAGAAAGAGTCAAAAGAGGAAATTGAAAGCAGTCAGTCCAGCATGATTTGAGTGACAAGGGATTTTGCACCCATTCTTTGCACAATACTGAGGAAGATGTTTTTAAAAAATATCTGATGATCATCGGAGGGGATGTGAAATTCCAGGATGTATGAATGGTGTAAATCCATGCACTTGTTTACAAATAAGTTGCATTCTCTGTAGAATTGGCCCAGTATGGAAGTATTTGATACTTACTGTATTTGTTTTTCCTTAACAGCATCTTCAAAATGACCAGTTAGTACTAGGGATGGGCATAGTTAGTTGAATATTCGAATAACCAAAATTATAGGAAAGGTTCGCTACTTTTGATCCTGGGGTCTTTTTTCGGATTATCTAGCCTAATCCTGGACTATGGAGAAATTATCTTTTGGAATTAATACAGTTTTGAGAGTTTACGATTTTTTTAATGAAGCCTCTCCCGGCTAAAATGAAAGTAAATGGGGCAATATACAGCTCTGGAAAAAATTAAGAGACCTCTCTTAATTTTTCTTAAATCAGCATCTCTACATGTATGGCAGCAAATCTATTCCAGTGTCTGTTAAATTCAAACACAGACACACCTCATTTTACTTAATGAGGTACTGATTAGGTGATTACCTGAACCAAATCTAATTTAATGAGGAAAAGTATAAAAACCACTGCTGTGGTCATCACTATCCTCTTGCAATAGGACCAGCTGGATGGCAAAAACAGTGTAAGTAGTACCTCAAAGGTAATTCAAATAAAAAAATAACTATTCAGCATGACAAAAGACTTGAACAGAAAAGCTTTGAGTGAGGAAAAGAAGAGTTAGATTCTGGCTTAATTGGCAGAGGGATACAGCGAGCGTCAGGTTGCTTCCATCCTGCAAATTTCAAAGATGGCGGTTCATAAGAACAAGGTCAAGCAACAGACATTGGGGACAATAAAGCTAGAGACTGGCAGAGGGCGAAAACAACTGTCCACTGACGGAGGTGACCGTCAACTCATTCGAATGTCACTCAACAACCGTAGGATGACATCAAGTGACCTACAAAAAGAATGGCAAACAGCAGCTGGGGTGAATTGCACGACGAAAACGGTTCGAAACAGGCTCCTAGGGGCAGGGCTGAAGTCATGCAAGGCTAGAAAACAGCCATTCATCAATGAGAAGCAAAGAAGAGCCTGGCTGAAGTTTGCAAAGGAATGGAGTAAGGTCATCTTCTCTGACGAGTCAAATTTTCAGCTTTGCCCAACACCTGGTCATCTAATGGTTAGACCTAGACTTGGAGAGGCCTACAAGCCACAGGGTCTCACACCCACTGAAATTTGGTGGAGATCTGGGGATGCTTCAGCATGGCTGGAATCGGGCAGATTTATCTTTGTGAAGGACGCATGAATCAAGCCAAGTACAAGGTTATCCTGGAAGAACACCTGCTTCCTTCTGCTGTGACAATGTTCCCCAACTCTGAGAATTGTTTTTTCCAGCAGGACAATGGTCCATGCCACACAGCCAGGTCAATCAAGGTGTGGATGGAGGACCACCAGATCAAGACCCTGTCATGGCCAGCCCAATCTCCAGACCTGAACCCCATTGAAAACCTCTGGAATTTGATAAAGAGGAAGGTGGATGGTCACAAGCCATCAAACCATGCCGAGCTACTTGAATTTTTGTGCCAGGAGTGGCATAAAGTCACCCAAATAGCAATGTGACAGACTGGTGGAGAGCATGCCAAGACACATGAAAGCTGTGATTAAAAATCAAGGTTATTCCACCAAATATTGATTTTTTTCTTGTTTTCTTTGCATTATTTGAGGTCTTAAAAGAATGCATCTTTTTTTGGTTAATTTGACCAGTTGTTTTTTTCTACAAATAAATACTCTAAATGACAATATTTTTATTTGGAATTTGGGAGTAATGTTGCCAGTAGTTTATAGAGTAAAACAAAACTGTTCATTTTACTCAAACACATACCTATGAATAGTAAAACCAGGGAAACTGATAATTTTGCAGTGGTCTCTTAATTTTTTCCAGAGCTATATAGGTCTCCGTATGTTCTCCGAAAACAATTTGTGTCAAAACTATTTTTGCTCTGTACGCCACCACAATGGATTTGAAATGACACAACCGAGATGCATTTGAAGTGCAGACTGACAGCTTTAATTGAAGGTGTTGAGCAAAAATATTGTATGAAACATTTAGGAATTGCAACCATTTTCATACACTGTCCCCTTATTTCAGGGGCTCAAATATATTTGAACATATTAACACAATCATAAATCAAATATTAATTTTTAATACTTTGTCAAGAATCCTTTGCAGGCAATGACTGATTGAAGTCTGGAACGCATGGACATCACCAAACGCTGGGTGAAGGCATTTACTGCAGCTGTCTTCAGTTGTTATTTGTTTGTGGGTCTTTCTGCCTTAAGTTTTGTCATCAGCAAGTGAAATGTATGCTTGATCAGGTTGAGATCAGGTGATTGACTCGGCTATTGCAGAATATTCCGCTTCTTTGCCTTAAACAATTCCTGGGTTGCTTTCGTAGTATATTTTCAGTCATTGTCCATCTGTAAAGTGAAGTGCCATCCAATCAACCTTGCTGGCTTTGGCTGAATGTGAGCAGACAATATATTCCTATACACTTCAGAATTCATCCTGTTTCTTATGTCTTTTGTCACATCATCAGTAAACACTAGTGACCCACTGCCATTGGAAGCCATGCATGCCCATGCCATCACACTGCCTCCACAGATGATGTGGTATGCTTCAGATCATGAGCCATTCCAAGCCATCTCCATATGTTTTTCTTCCCACCAGTTTCATCTACCCAAAGAATGCTGTTCCAGAACTGGGCTGGGATTTTTAGATGTTTTTAGCAAATTCTAATCTGGCCTTTATATTCTTGAGGCTTATGAATGGTTTGCACTTGTGGTGAACCCTCTGTATTTGCTCTCGTGAAGTCTTCTCTATATGGTAGACTTGGATAATGATATTCCTACCTCCTGGAGAGTGTTCTTCACTTGGCTGGATGGTGTGAAGGGGTTTTTCTTTACCATGGAAAGGATCCTACGATCATCCACCTCTGTTGTCTTTTGTGGACGTCCAGGCCTTTTTGTGTTGCAGAGCACACCAGAGCGTTCTTTTTTTCTCAGAATGTACCAAACTGTTGATTTGGCCACTCCTAATGTTCCTGCTATCTCTCTGATGGATTCTTTTTTTTTTACAGCTTAAGGATGGCCTGTTTCACCTGCATTGAGAGCTCCTTTGACCGCATGTTGTAGGTCACAGCAACAGCTTCCAAATGCGAATGCCACACCTGGAATCAACTCCAGACTTTTTACCTGCTTTATTGATGAAGAAATAACGAAGGAATAGCTCGCACCTTTCCATGAAACAGCATTTGAGCCAATTGTCCAATTACTTTTGGTCCCTTGAAAAAGAGGAGGCTACATATTAAAGAGCTGTAATTCCTCAACCCTTCCTCCAATTTGGTTGTGAATACCCTCAAATTAAAGCTGAGAGACTGTACATTAAGCCCATATTCATTATTTAACTGTAACGTGAATATACAGCTCCGGAACAAATTAAGAGGCCACTGCACCTTTTTCTTTCCTTTCCAAAAAAGTTGAAAAGGAAAGTTTTGAGTGAGGAACAAAAGCGTTCAATTTGCAGTGGTCTCTTAATTTTAACCCTTCTGTTCCTCTGTATTTTGGTAAACAGCCAAAATAACAAAACTTGTTTCTGTGTCCAATTATTTCCCGTCCTAACTGTATATGCGTAGTCTCCTGTTAGCAAGTGGATGAAAAGGAACTAATTCAAGGGAAGATTTAATACGATCACAATTAATTGTTACCAATGAAAATGATTTGGCTACAAAACACTACGTATAGTTAGGCTGTGGAATCTAAAGGTTGTTGGGAGTGCAGATTATGGTGAGTTAAGCAAATAGCTAATAGCTGGCTTACTTAGCTACCTAGTTTCTCTAGACTTATCCATCCAATACACTCAGTATTATGTGTTGATTTCATTTTGGTTTCTAGTTCTGTAGCTGAATTTTGTGAGTGTACAACTCTGCTTCCTCCATACGTGGGCTCGCTCTTTTTTCACAAACAGCCACTGGTCTGACATTAGATTATAACGAAACATGCTCCTTCACGTTAGTTTTTAAAAGACATGTATTTCGGGTAACCGAATACTTTATGAATAATTCTAAATACTAATCTGATAATAAATTAATGTCTAGTACACATCCCTAGTTAGTGCACACCATGCAGTTTAAGTAAGTAGTAGGCAAGCTAGATCTTAAATAAAAACAGCCTATTACTTTAACTACTTGAAATCAGTATGTTTGTGTTAATGTTTAGAGTTAATGGTTTTGGTCCCTCATACCTCCATCCCTTTTCCTGCCAGACCTTCACTGGGCTCACCCACCTATTTTAACCTCATGACTGCCATCTGGGCCCCTAGAGCTGCAGCAATAGGGGGCCTGGGAGGTCTTGCTGAGAGCAGATGTTCACACCTGATTGCTCCAGACTTCCTGACACTAGTTCATGGCCGCTATGGGATGGCTGACCTAATGGGGAGGTTCAGAGCTGCAACAAGAATGCATCCTGTATTCCTAATTTAGGCTGCTTTTTTCAGCAGGAAGCAGAGACAAATTTGCGACACCAGTGATCTTTTTTCTGCGACATGCAGTGACAACAGGGATTTCCGTCAATTACCCATTTGCCTCTGCAAGATAACTTATTGTGTGAAGCGAGAAAACAGTAATGGTTTGGATTTTCATGGATCGTACTTATATGTATGTATGTATATAAAACCTTCGAAAAAAAAAATTGTTAAAAAGGAAAGTTTTGAGTGAGGAACAGAAGCGTTAAATTTGCAGTGGTCTCTTAATTTTAACCCTTCTGTTCCTCACTCAACACCTTCCTTTTCGACTTTTTTGGAAAGGAAAGAAAAAGATGCAGTGGTCTCTTTAATTTTTTCCGGAGCAGTATGTACATTACCTTTCAAAAGTTTGGCGTCACTTAGAAATTTCCTTGTTTCTGAAAGAAAAGCACATCTTTTGTCCATTAAAGTAACATCAAATTGATCAGAAATACAGTGAAGACATTGTTGTAAATGACTATTGTAGCTGGATACGGCAGATTTTTTATGGAATTTTTATGTAGACGTACAGAGGCCCATTATCAGCAACCATCAGTCCTGTGTTCCAAAAGCACGTTGTACACTGCTCAAAATAATATAGCTCTGTGAGCTCCTGGACAGTCTGTGGCTAGTGTCCTGCTGCTGGGTTGAGGCCCTTCTTCTGCCCTGTCCAGCTCACTTCGAGTAGCACCCCATCTTCTGGAAGATTTGGGCGAGGAGGAACAAGAGGAGCACTGCCAGAGTCCTGTGAAATGACCTCCAGCGGGCTACTGGTGTGTGTTTTTCTGACCAAACTGTCAGAAACAGACTCCTCTAATGGGACCTGTGCTCACAGCCCAGCACCGTGCAGCTCGATTGGAATTCGCCAGAGAACCCCAAAATGTGCAGGTCCGCCATTGGCGCCCCTTTCCCTTCACAGATGAGAGCAGGTTCACTCTGAGCACATGTGACAGACGTGAAAGAGTCTGGAGACGCCATGGTGAATGTTATGCTGCCTGCAACATCATCCAGCATGACCGGTTTAGTGGTGGGTCAGTGATGGTCTGGGGAGGCATATCCTTGGAGGGTTGCACATACCACTACTTGCTAGCCAATGGTACCCTGAATGCTGTTAGGTAAATCCTCAGACCCATTGTCAGACCTTATGCTGGTACAGTGGGCCCTGAGTTCCTCCTGGTGCAGGACAATGCCCGGCCTCATGTGGCTAGAGTGTGTAGGCAGTTCCTGGATGATAAAGGCATTGATGCCATTGACTGGCCCTCACGTTCCCCAGACCTGAATCCAATTGCGAACCACTGGGACGTTATGTATCATTGCATCCGATGCCGCCAAGTAGCCCCACAGACTGTCCAGGAGCTCACTGATGCCCTGATCCAGGTCTGGGAGGAGATCCCCCAGGACACCATCCGCCATCTCATCAGGAGCATGCCCAGATGTTGTCGGGAGTGCATACAGGCACCTGGGGGCCATACACACTATGAGTTGCCGTGATGAAATTCTCGCAAGTTGGAACAGCCTGTGAATTCAATTGTTTACTTAGATTTTCAGAGTGACTTTGAATCCAGCCCTCAATCGGTTGGTGATTTTGGTTTCCGTTGACCGTTGTTACGTCTTTTTGTTCTCAACGAATTACACAATGTACAGTAAAGATTTTGATCTTTTTTAATGTATTTCTTTCATCGAGACCTGATGTGTGATTTAAGTGTTCCCTGAATTTTTTTAAGCAGTTTACTTTTGAGAGCCACTTCATTTTTCCAATTTTCAAGACTCTTAAGTCACATTGGGTAAGCATGGTGACTTTGCTTGAGAAGTTGTGACACATAGGCCTTAACCATCATACAGGTTTATGCCCTGTCTTCTAGTAGGAATTTGCAATTTCGAAAGAATGCAGAAGTATAATAAAAACAGTAAAAACTTCAAGTAGCAAATAGAATAGGGCTTTTACCAGTTTCACTGTTGAACCCCTATTTTACAACGGAAACAGATATAAAAAAAGTGTTTCACCAGTTTCACAGCCTAATTAAAAAATACTATAACAAATACCCTGACATGCAAGAGAGTTTGTACTGTGCTAAGAATAAAAACTGTTGTAGACAGGCTGTATGTTACTGTAGATAGTGAGGGGATCCAGACTTCAATGATAATGCCACCATTACTGGAGTATGTATGTGAATGAAATTTGTGTATGAACGTTTGAGTGTGCACCTATCATGGAAGATGGTGACTAGCTGTCTATGACCGCTGTGACAGACAGGTCAAGGTCATGAACATACCGTCATGACTCATTGTGAGATCATACCCACGAACAGTTATGGAACTGACTGACTTGTCATTTAAAAACTATTTATTCATCATCATCTCCATCCGCTTATCCGGTATCGGGTCGCGGGGGCAGCAGCTCCAGCAGGGGATCCCAAACTATTTATTCAGCATTGTGTAAAAACAGGCTAAGAGTGAGGGAGCTAACCTGGGAAGAGTTCACACGTCTTGCCCCAGCCTAGTGCCTCCAGTTCCTGCACACCAGGTGTATACAGGAAATAAAATGCTAGAGACACACATCTTCTTTGATCTCATAAACCTGACAGATGTGATTAGGGCTCTGCATTAATTTCCCCACCCCTCTCTAGCACAGTTTAGCACAGTGGCTCTTTTACTAACAGTGCGAAGAAAGATGTTCGTGTGTGAGAGCTGCAGTCAGGGCTGTGGCCAAGTGCTGAAGGAGGTCCAAAATGGAGACACTTCTGTGAATACCAATGCTTCCCATTTGCCCTCTTTCTCTCGTTCTCGTTCTCTGCATGCCACTGCTCTATTTTAATGCTAAGCTTGTGAACCTGCTGCTTTTAAAAATACAAAAGAGCTGCAAAAGCCCTAGACTAGAGTGAAGAAAGAGAGAGGTAATTGAGGTTAGTAAGATTAGGAAAATTAGTCTGACATAGAACAACAAGTTCCAAAAATTCAGCCTTGAGTGCTTTCAGTAAAGCAAAAACTGAAACTGCCAGTTAGTGAGATTCCCCTTTTATCTACTGTTGAAATTGGTTGGTAATATAATGCAGCGATAGTGACCTCTTCTAGCTGTTGTCAGATTAGAAACTCATTAACTTTAATCCCTTGTCCAACTGGACTACCATCTATTGCTACTGTTAGTTGGTTCTCTGTATTTCTGTTCCTGTGAAAGATCGCAACTAGATAGAGACAGACTAGCTCATCTGACAGTTATACCTGTGGTTCAGATGAAAAAGTGGATCTCTCTCTCTCTCTCTGCACACACACACACACACACACACACACACACACACACACACACACACATATATATTTAGATAGATATATTGTACATGCAGGTGAAGTGACAACCAAATGATGTGTGTCACCACAGGTAATGAAAAATGTTTGGTATAAATGTATCCACGGGGGGAAATGTGTTGAAAGTGGATCACGGGGGTGTTTGTCTAATCAGTGGCTATGCCATGGTTATATTGATGTCTGTCAGAATACCAGGACATTGGGGAATTTTGTAGTCAATTTGTGTAACCTTTATTACTACGATATTGTTGAGTTGCTGGTTTATGATAGAACTTGGTATCACACATATTTGTAACAAAATATATGTTGTGTCTGAGAAGCGTAACACAAATGTGCTATGAACATTTCTTATTTGGTTTTATCTATGCCATATATTTAGGGTGGATTCTCAGCTAACGGATTCCTCAAATGTTTGGAACCAGTATAAATTATGTTAATCACAATGGCAGTTATTGCTCACAAGAACAACTTCATTTCATTTTAATCAATAAATAAAGTATTTGTTATCTGCTCTTTATTGTGTAAGTGATTTTTTTCAGCAAACGAGGACTCATGGAAATGACTGTGTTGTAAAAATGCCAAATGGACAATATAAAGCCCAGATTGATGAGGTGTTTTAATTTTTACCTTGTTATTTGACAGTACTAGTGTCTGCCTCCAAATACTATAGTATCTTCTGCTTCACCGTTGCTACTGAAACCTGGAACTTGTTGTGAAGGTCACACTTTTGGCCAACAGGCAGGACCTTCTATTTCCTAGAACAGAGTGCAGAAGAGCTGCAGTGGCAGACTCTAATCCTCTTTAATTTGTTTTCAGATGGAGCTTTGGAAATACCAGCCTGCTCCCTAAGCAGAGATCACATAAGAACGTGGGCAGAGACAGCTGTCTCCTCTTCTGGTAGTTTTTAATACAGGTCTGCTTGTCACTGACTTCCCCGTGGTTTTTGATGCCAAATTGAATAATATTTTGCGGGGTTATGATCTATCAGTATGCATGTAAGCCTCTATTTGTATCAAAACAGACCCTGTAATTGGGTTTGGGTTTGCTCCTTTCTCCTTCGAATGAAAGCAGAGGTTGAGTTACATAAAAAAATTACGAAACAAAAATCTTTACTATCCTCACCACAACGCTTCTCCACCTTGATAAAGGAGATTTGTATCAATGAGCAAAGCGTTCTATCACTACTCTGCCAAGCAATTATTTTTCCGCAATGTGGGTGAGAAGAAGGCATAATTCTATTGAAGTGATAAAGCACATCTTGAGAGACAGAGGGGGTTTAAAAGCTTCTGAAACAAAGCATGCAGGCAGCAGGTTGGCAACACAGGCAGGAGGCTGGCAGTCTTTTAATCCTCGCCGCAGTGCCGATAAATCGGCATGCATGTTTCATTTTCATCCCCCTCACCAGTTTGCCTGGCACTTGAGTGATGAACAAACTCCACTCTCCATTCAGGCTCTTTGATGTAATATCCAACCCTGGATTACCCCCTCTGCCTTGCGACAGATTGGTGAAGGGGAGTGGTGGGCCAGCAGGTGCATGGTCCTGTAGTCCACTGTCCTGTACTGGGGAGGCAGGCAGATCAAAACGCAACCAGAACTTTTCGTCACTGCTGGACCTCTGAATATACCTGTCAAACAATGAAAGATTGTCCCATGCGTTGCATCTGTACTCTGCTTGGCCTGTTCAAAGTCGCAACATAAGGAGAGGTTAGTCAAGGATATTTTATTTAATGGCCATAAAGACTTGCCGGGTTCTAATTATAACTCCCATAGGGGTGTGAATTGACTATTTAGCAGATTATTTTGAAACAGTTTTGTTAGGCTTGAACTGGAACAAAAGGCTATCCACTCTGGCCATTTCCAACAAGTCTTGCCCAACTCTGTATAGGATATTTAGATGATACTAAATTATTGCTGATTCAACAGACCTGAAAATCAATGTTAGCAGTTCTTCTGTATACGTCCTCATTGTTGTTGTTTTCTAGTAATCAGTTGCACACTTAAATTAGTTATCATGCCTACTCTTCCCATCCAGTCTGTCAGCCAACTGCTCAGATTATTTTTGCACTTGAGAAACACAACAATGCAAACTATGATTTCTCTCACTCATTATTAAATTGATCCCAGACCCTGCTAAGCTGTATCTTGTGTAGGTGTAGATTGGAGATTATGTGCTCCAGTCCTTCATTACTTAGGCACAACTCGTTTTCTGTCCAAATGAAAATGTTGAGAGTGGTGTCTTGTCGCATTGCTTTAGTATGAATGCGAAGTACACATGCTGTGCTGTAAGCAAATAGACAAGGATACAGCTCCAGGGAATCTTGTTTTTGGAGGCCAAGTGAGTTAATAGAAATGCATTACACAGCACAAGGGAGATGAGCACTAGCACTGCAACCCGCCAGGGCTCAATCAGGCATACTCGACAGGCGTTTTGATCTCTTAATTGAGGCCAGTCTCTCGACATTGTTTTTTTCTTTTCTTTGGACACATCAAGACAAACTGCAATGGAAATTGTTTTCATCCTCAGTGGTGGTGTGGTTTGTCTGTGGTATTGGGTTGTGACAAGTGTGGTATTTTATTTAGAGTGAGGCATGAAAGACCCCCCCCCCATGAAATAGCCTCCTTGTAATGGCAGCAATTCCACTTTGATAGATAGACTGTGCAATTTATGTTCCTGTATGCAGCACGCATTCTTCAAATCTCTCTGTTTGACATTCAGAATGGCCATTTCTCTACACTGCCCCCATGTCCTCCGTCGTATCCTGCCATTGCTCATGACCTGTTGAAATGCAGGGGTCTTCAGATTGAATGCACAATGATTGATCTTTCAGTGAGTCTCTGTCTCTGTTACAGGGAGAACATGCACCTTGGGACAAGCCTGTGGCCTGGCTTTTTGTTGAGTTTACGAACACTGCATTTATGATAAAGAGGGGATCTGTTTATCATGTTTTAAAGGATTTCAAAGTGTATAAAAATGTTACTAAGTCTTGCTGCATTTCATCGTACCAGACAGGGCTTCTGTTAGGAAAATGTGTCTCCGGACAATGGGAACGTCAGTAGTTCATTTTCCGCGACATTTGAGAAATATACCGGACACGTGCTATGAACTAATGGAAACGCTATTATGTGTCATTGTTTTCAAATGTTAACCAAGATGTTCATATGATAAAAAAAAGTGGAAAACAATGTTCTTAACATATCAAGTTTTACTGGTGCAAAACATTTCTTCACTGCTAAGTATTGTTTCAATAGAGAAATACATCTATTGTCAGCCTTACCTCTCAGGATTCACTTTCGAATGGAACTATTTTGTAAACCGCGCTCAGTAAACATAAATCGGTGCAATTATGTTCGCTATTAACATATCCCATGTGCTATTGTTCCTTGATTCTTTATTACGTTGCTCCTTAACGTGATCACTATTACATTGGTCCTTAATGTAGTTGATAAAAAAAGAAAAAATAATTGCTGTCCATTTTGTGCGATGTGTCTCTTTCCCATCCCTGTCTGTCTGTCTCCTCATCATTTCTACAGTCACCCCCAATCCCGTCGCCGCACTCGTTACAATCTTGTTCCCAGCCATGCAACCCTTCGGAATACGTGCTATCTGGCAGTGTTTGGAACTGTCGATCAACAAGGCCACAGTCATCTTGGCCTTTGCTGCCGTCCAGGCTCTTGATTTCCTGGCCCATACAGAAACATGGATTTCCCAAGAACATACTGTGACTCTGGCTACTGTCTCTTCATCTGACTGTGTTTACCCATAGTCCAAGAGCATTTGGTCTCTGCGGCGGCGACACAGGGCTACTTGTTTCTTCAAATTGGATATTCTCTCTCTTCCGTCTTGCTCACTTACCCATTTCTTCTTGAATTCCATGCTTTCAGTGTAACCTTTCCATTCAAGCTTAACATTGTTGTCATCTATCGTCCGCCAGGCGCTCTTGGTGACTTCCTCAATGAGCTTGACTTACTGTAAATTTGCAGATGATAGCTCACCACTCATATTACTGGATGACTTCAACTTTCCAACCTCTGCCTGTGAGTCATTTTGTTCCAGTTCATTTTCCTACTCCTTTCGTCTTTTGACCACACCCTTTCCTTATCAACTCCTGCTCACAATGTAGGCAATGCACTCCTAATCTTTACTAGATTTTTTCTGTCAACTAAGCTCACCCCTGCTTTCCCAAGACATTTTTTTTCTGATTCCCCCTCTCCTGACACCCAGGTGACAAAACGCATCTTTGCGTGCCTGACCGACATCTCTGCTTGGATGTTGGCCCACCGCCATAAGATTAACCTTGGCAAGACTGAGCTGCTCTTTCTTCAACGGAAGGCCTGTCCGCTCTAGGACAGGTCCATCATGGTTGACAACTCCTCAGTGTCCTCTTCTATCGACACACCGCCGTTCTCTGATAACATCAAGGCACTGACCCGCTCCTGCAGGTTCATGTTGTACAAGTTGTAATGCTGAAATGTTGTACTCTTAGAGTACAACATTACCTCATTCAGAAAGCAGCATCGGTACTTGCCCAGGCACTTGTCATCTCATGTCTGGATTACTGCAAATCACTCTTGGTGGGGCTCCGAGCTTGTGCAACCAAACCTCTGCAACTCATTCAGAATGAGAATTCAGAATTTATTATTTCAGATAAGTGTCTTGTTTAAATTAGTTTAAATTTAGTCTACTGTTAGCTTGCTTGGTGGCAAGCTAATGTTAGTTGCCTGGCTAGGTAGCTACCAGTGCATGATCTGTGTACCTTGCTAATGTAAACTAGTAGATTGTAGTATTCATCTTGGCTGTATAGCGGGCTGCCTGCATGATCTGTGTGGCTAGCTGTGCTAGCTAACTTCTGACTACTCTTCATGTCTCAGTAAGCTTTTGATATTGCTAATCTTAGATGCCTGGCTAGATAGCTACATGTATGATCCGTGGATACTAGGGCTGTAATGGTATACATATTTGTCACCATATTATGTACTTCAGTAACTGTTCACATTACATATTTTTGCTATACCAAAACCATACCTAACTGTGACCCTGAAACAGCAATATGTGCGTTGCATTGCTTGTGAATGCTTTTCTAATTTTATAAACCCAATTTCACTACTTGTATTAACTCTCTAGTAAGTAATATTGTTAATGTGTCTGGAAAATATTTGCATTTTCACATATAGCCTACTGTTAACACGTTAAATCTAGCGTTAATTTATAACTCTAACTGGCTAGCATAATATTGTTATTGTACAAAAATTCAAGCTAGCTATAGTGCATGTTTAAACAAATTAATTTATATTGTGTGTGTGTGGGTTGGACAGCCATCTAGTTTATGGAATAAATGTTTGGAGCTAATTGTCTCCATATTGATACACCCATCAACTTGTGGCAAGTGTATGGGTTTAATTGCAACCTTTTACAATGTCTAGCATATGTGCGTGTTTATGAAGTAGACCCATGCACAAAGCAAGTTTTACTCCGGCAGGCCGACAGTACTGGTTAATCCTGCCACTTACTCCAATTATGCTCACCACATCAAGCCACCTCTAAACTGTGACCTAACTGTAAATATTTTCATCAACTTAATGTATAGTATTTACTCTAAGCATTATTCTGATAACCCATTGTATATAAATGTATGTCAACTTACATTGATTCTGTGTATTCTTTCCCAATATTTTGTCCACCACTTGCAGCACTATTGTAACAACTACAATTTTGAGTATGTGCACACTTGCTAAGCAAATGAAGTTGATTCTGATGTAATACCAGTTGATCAATAGGGTAGGATCTTGTAACAGAAACTGTACCAATGCACACCCGGACATTAACTGCCAGTAATTTTCTTTACATTTTTTCCTACGTTCCATTGCTCAAAGGCTATACTGAGTCTAGTGTAATGTAAGCAAAATGTAAGGATATACGTGTAACTATAATGTATCTACCAATATATTTACCAAGTTTGATAATTTTATCATGAAGTGTACAACTATTATACTTCTCCACTGAAGAAAAGGGTGTTGGTTGAAAAATACTTGTGTACTCTTGTGAGGTCAACCTGGAGTGGCACTTGATTTATTCGAAGAACACAATCTGGGCCTGTGGAGCTGGTCTTGCTGTGTAAACACGATGCTGAGAACTGATGTTTCTTTCAATCAGAGGGATATACTGTTAAATGACACGCTTCAGCTTGGAGAGTGTCAGCGCCGCCCGCTGTAATCCACACCCATCCCACAGGCTCACACTACCGCAGTGGATACAGGCAATCAGGAAGAACTCCTGTCACTGGGCCTTCATCGTGAATGGCCCTGGGTGAGGGAAAATATCTTTCTATTGCCAGCACAAGGACAGGGCAGTAGAGAAATGCAGCCAGTCAAGCTGCCTGGCCACATGTGCCTAGATGCACTGGCATATCCACCAACAGCACAGTTAGCCAGACAATGAAGTTCTTTCTCTCCCTCTCTTGCTTTCATTTCATTTTTGCCCCTCTTTTTTTCCACCATCTTGAAAAAAGCTCCCTATTGTTAAGGGTGAACTCTAGTACGGCTTGCTATAGTTCCCCAGGAACTTTGATAGTCATGTTTTATTCCAAACGGGGCAAATCACTCTGATTGCTTAGTCTGGTATCAAGGAGTGAAGAATAGCATTACATGGACATAACTAAAGTTTCTAAGCTTGTGTGCCTTTTTCTAGGGATTGTTCCATCACAAATGACACACACCTATAATGGTTAATTTATTCTGCCCATGTAATTTAAGGCAAGTGGAAGGTTTAGAGGTCCTCTGTTGAGGTTCTCTGTGAGGTTTCATGGAAGGCTTTTTTGTAATGCAAATCATTTCATTTGTATTCATGGACCTGTAATACAAAAAGTTGTTGGAGGATTGTGGGAAGTGTTTACACGAAGCAATGTTCTCAACATCATAATGCATGAGTCCTAGTAATAACGAATGCATTGTAACGGTGACTAGATGGAAGTTCAGTCATATCTTTCAGTCAGTTTTAAAAAGAAATACATTTTACACCCAAATATATCTTTGATATTTATCAAAACAAATGATTACATGTTAATTGTTATACTATTATACTGTCAATCTTGATAACTGAAAGAGAACAGAGGCAATATTATATAATATTATATTGACCAGAACTAATATTTCTGCATATTGTAAATACTTCTTGCAATCAAAAGTGTGTGAACAAAAACAAACAATCTTGCCAGTTTCTATGGTGTATTAATATAGTAGTGAGGACATATTACACAGTTGCTTACTACTCGTCCATACTGTGGCGTCCAGGTACGGCAGGCTTGCTGTGCCAGTGAGATCCAATTCCCTCTCTCCCTCATTTGGAGCACTGACACTTGCTTGTTGTTATTGCCCTCACCTATGTTCCTCATCGCTGTCCCTATTTAAGGTCCTCCTTGCCTAGTGTTTGTTGTCTGTCTTTGTTTGGTTTCTTCCATTGTAACATTCTGTTCTAACGTTTTTGTGATTTCTTTTCTGTTTTGTTACGTCTTACTTTTATTTGAAGTCCTCTGTTCTCCCCGCACGTGTCCTGCCTCCATGCTTGCAATGTTACACATACTCCCTGTATTCACATAGGCCCATATACTCCAGTTTAATAGAATACAATGTAGGTATTGGCAAAACCTCAAATGAGAAAAATAAATTAAGCTTGTACCAATCATATTTTTGCTGGTGTGCTATTATGGTTATCACATCTACTGTACATAAACAACAACATCCATTCCCACTCTACAATTCAGCTGTTTGTTTATGCGGCTTTGGAGACAGGGAGTAGGGGAGTCAATAGATATAGAATTGCAATACATTTTTCTCATAAAATAAGTTGCAACAACTTCTAAGTAAAGGTTGGTAACAGCCATAAATCACAAAGCACAACAGTGGGGCACTTTTGGCCGATCTGTCAATGGGAACTGTTTTGTTTTCTCATTGCAGTTCGGCAAATGTCTGTTATTAATGAATGAAAGCGTAGTTTGTGGCCCTTACTAGAAGTTGTTCTAACAGCCCTCTGATGGATTAAGACAAGCCAGAGGCCTTGTCTGCCTCTACACCCAGTTATATGAGCCAATTAAAGACATGCAGCCTCTACACAGTGTTTCATGTTGCCCAACAATAATAACAGAGTCTGCCACTTTATTGCTAAGTCCTTTGATGTTAAGGTGTACAATACTTAACACCTAATGTTCAAATTTTAGTAAGGAACTGTGCCGATTGGCTGCCGTTCATATTACCCAACACCATATGTTCCATTTTATTGTAACCTTGACCACAGGCTATGGCGCACAGCGCAAATAAGCCTAGAACAGCAACCTTTTGAAATTGGCATTTAAGGAGGGACTGTGTCATTCTATGGGACTCTAAAGTTTTTGTTATATTTTGATTTTAGCTAATCAAAATACTGCAGTTACTGCTCAGTTGCACTTAGGGGACAGTGTTATGGGAGATAATTGGTTGGTAGACTAAGTCAAATAAATCAATGGTTATTGTGGTTGGAATTTTTTACAACTTGCTTAATGGCTAATGAAGGCATTGTTTGACCACACGTTCTACAAATGTGTGTCTGGAACAAGATTACTGTTACTATACAACTCTGTTTTCAAAAAAGTTGGGATGCTGCATAAAATGCAAATAAAAACAGAATGCAATGATATGCAAATTATTTATTTATTGATCCCTTTATTTAATTGAAAATAGTACAAAGACATCACAACACTTTTCAAAACAATTGGAACAGGGCATGTTTACCACTGGGTTGCATCACCTCTTCATTTATCAATACTCTGTAAGCGTTTGGGAACTGAGGAGACCAACTGCTGTAGTTTTGAAAGTGAAATGTATTCCCATTCTTGCTTGATGTAGGATTTCAGCTGCTCAACAGTTCGGGGTCTCCTTTGTCGTATTTTTCACTTCATTATGTGCCAAATGTTTTCAAAGGGTGACAAGTCTGGACTGCAGGCAGGCCAGTTTAGTACCTGGACTCTCTTACTACGGAGCCATGCTGGTGTTACTTACAGAATGTTGTTTGGCATTGTCTTGCTGAAATAAGCATGGCCTTCCCTGAAAAAGATATTGTCTGGATGGCAACATATGTTGCTCCAATACCTGTATATATTGTTCAGCATTAATGGTGCCTTCACAGATGTGCAAGTCACCCAAGCCATGTGCACTAAGTCATCCTCATACCTTCATGGATGCTGGCTTTGAACTGTGTGTTGATGATGGTCCCTCTCCTCTTTAGCCCGCAGGTCGCTGCGTCCATGATTCCCAAAAATAATTTCAAATTTTGATTTGTCAGACCACGGGACAGTTTTCTACTTGGCCTCAGTCTTGAGCTTGGGCCCAGAGAGGGCGGCGGCAGTTCTGGATCTTGTTTATATATGGTTTCTTCTTTACATGTTAGAGTTTTAACTTGCATTTGTGGATGCGGAAACATTCTGTGTTCGAAGACAATGGTTTTTGGAATTGTTCATGAACCCATGTAGCGATTTCCACTACAGAATCATGGCTGTTTTTAATGTAGTACCATCTGAGGGCCTGAAAATCACTGCCATCCGATATTATTTTTTGGCCTCCGGATTCTCCAGATTCTCTGAATCTTTTAATGACATTATGTACCATTGATGATGATATCCTCAAACTCTTAAACCTTAATCTTAAATTGTTGCACTATTTGCCTGCGCAGACTTTTGCTTAGTGGTCAACCCCTCCCCATTTTTACTTCTGAAAGACTCATCCTCTCTGGGATGCTTTTTTTTAATACCCAATCATGTTACTGACCTGTTGCCAATTACCCTAATTAGTTTTGAGATGTTCCACTAGTTTTTTGTTTTTTTTAGCATTACACAACTTTTCCAGTCTTTTGTTGCCCTTGTCCCAATGTTTTATAAACGTGTTACTGGCTTCAAATTCAAAGTGGCATATATTTTTCAAGAAGAAATAACATTTATCAGAATCAACATTTTATATGTTGTCTTTTGAACCATCTTCAACTGAGTATAGTATGGAGATAGAATTGCTTCTAAATTATTGCAAATGTGCAGACCACAATTTACAAATGTGCATTACAATGTGTAAACAGAAAATACAATTTACAAATTAATGTAACATCCACAAACAAAAGTCTCATGATCTGCATATACAAAACACAATCCACAAATATATTTCACTACACATAAATAAACTCCTTTCTACTTGTACCTCAAAGCAAGGATTTGAATATATGAAAAATTATTTGCAATTGTCCCTCACACTTTTGAACAGTAAATTCACTATTTGCGGATCACATTATACAGCTCTGGAAAAAATTAAGAGACCACTGTACCTTTTTCTTTCCTTTCCAAAAAAGTTGAAAAGGAATGTTTTGAGTGAGGAACATAAGCGTTCAATTTGCAGTGGTCTCTTAATTCACATCCAAATTGGAGGAAGGGTTTAGGAATTACAGCTCTTTAATATGTAGTCCCCCCTTTTTCAAGGGACCAAAAGTAATTGGACGATTGACTCGAAAGCTGTTTCATGGACAAGTGTGGGCTATTCCTTTGTTATTTCTTCATCAATTAAGCAGGCAAAAGATCTGGAGTTGATTCCAGATATGGCATTAGCATTTGGAAGCTGTAGCTGTTAACCTACAACATGCAGTCAAAGGAGCTCTCAAAGCAAGTGAAACAGGCTGTCCTTAGGTTGCAAAAAGAAAAGAAAATCCATCAGAGAGATAGCAGGGACATTAGGAGTGGCCAAATCAACAGTTTGGTGCATTCTGAGAAAAAAAGAACACACTGGTGAGTTCTGCAACACAAAAATGCCTGGATGTCCACGGAAGACACCAGTGGTGGATGATCGTAGGATCCTCTCCATGGTAAAGAAAAACCATTTCACAACATCCAGCCAAGTGAAGAACACTCTCCAGGAGGTATCATATCATTATCTAAGTCTACCATAAAGATAAGACTGCACAAGAGCAAATACAGAGGATTCACCACAAGGTGCAAACCATTCATGCCTCGAATAAAAAGGCCAGATTAAGACCCCAAGACCTTGGGGTCTTACGCTGGAAAGGCCAGCGTAAGACCCCAAGGTCTTACGCTGCTATATTATTGTGCTGGGGAGTAGGGTCAGTTCTCCTTCTCCACTATAAATCCTTGTAGTTCTAAGGAATGCATTTTCTAAATTTTTCCTGTCTCCTGCCGTTTTAAACTTAGGAGGACATAAGGTCCTGGCACACACCTGAGGAGTACCAGGCTTGATAGACCCGTTGCTGTCCCGGTCC
>JACXGI010000673.1:0-107264 GCA_016801175.1 Esox masquinongy
GTGGAATGAATGTATACATTATTCAAGTTTCACCTTTTGAATGGAATTACTGAAATAAATCAACCTTTTGATGATATTCTAATTATATGACCAGCACCTGTATAATACAGACTATATGTAGTTTCTGATGTCTTCATTCTAGAAGTCAAAATATGGACTTGCAGTGAAAACTGTATAAAAAGGTACAAAAAATACTTTTGTTTTCATGGCAAAATTATAATAATACTTTTGAACTTGTATAGCGCTTTTCTAAGTACTCAAAGCACTGCACGGGGTGAGCAAACAGGGTAGAATCACTTTAATAGGTACAAATAAAAGGTCAAATAAACAAAAAATAGGTGGTTAATAACTAGTGAATCATGAGATGGAGGGAAGGCAAGAGAAGGGAAGAGGTTAACTGCCGAATGCAAGTTTGAAGAGGTGGCTTTTGAGGGCCTGTTTGAAGGATGTTTGCCTGACGGATGTGGTTGGGGAGGGTGTTCCTGAGTTGGGGAGCAGCAGCTGAAAAGGCCCTGTCGCCCCAGGTCCGGAGCTTGGTCCTGGAGGTTTTAAGAGTGATTGTGTCCGCAGACCTGAGGCATCGGGTTGGGGTGTGGTGGATGAGGAGGTCGCAGAAGTAGGGAGGGGCCAGGTTATTTATGACTTTGTAGGTGGTGAGTAGTATTTTGAAATGAATCCTATATTTGACCGGGAGCCAGTGGAGGTTGTGGAGAACAGGGGTGATGTGATCTCGGTGACGGATGGAGGTGAGCATGCGGGCAGCAGAGTTCTGGACGTATTGAAGTTTATTGAGGATTTTGTTGGGTGAACCGTAGAGGATGCTATTGCAGTAGTCAAGTCTGGAAGTTCTGAGGCCATGGATGAGTGTTTCAGCAGCGGTAGAACACAGGGAGGGCCGAATGCGGGCAGTGTTCTTGAGGTGGAAGAAGGATGTTTTAGTAACTTGGTTGACATGAGGTAGGGATGAGAGGGTGGGGTGGGGTCAAGGATGATTACAAGGTTGCGGTATGAGGTACTGTACTTAAGTAATATTCTTTGTGATGGATGAAACCCCATGTATTCTATGTCCAGAGGAGCATAATTTCCTGGCATTAAACATTTTTTCCCAGTGTCTCTGCTCCATCAGTCCCATCTGTCAATGTATTTTGGACGCTCGTCATCCATCAGTGTATTCAACCTTCTCATTGAGTGGCCGATGGCACTGACTGACCAGGTTCTGTATCACCCTCTGAGCCTCCACTAAATGCAGTGCATCATCCGTCCATTGCAGGAACAGACCTGGGACATATCATGTAAGAGACATGTTGGTTTTGAATGATGCCGAATTCCATTGCTTATTACAAATGAACAAAACATTTTTTTTACTATTAGATATAAACTTGCATATGGATCAGCTCTCAGCAAAATGTGACTAACAGAACATGCAGAACAAAAAGGCATGTGGTGGCGAGTTCTTGAAATGTAACACACAATAAAAAATAAGAAAGAGTGGTCATTCAAACCATTTTGGCTAATGCACATCTACGCAGACCTCCAAGGGAGGAATAACTACTGTTAACGACGACCTTTGAATCACTCATCCGACATTCAGCACGTCAAAGGGCCGCTGTATGGGAGAGAAGGCGCAGGTTCACCTGTAGTACTGAGGACACTTTAAGTTACCTTTCCAGAGCTGCAGGGACGGAGGTTGGATGGAGGGCCAGATGGCCAGCTCATTGGGCTCATACAGGGGGTTAGAGTAATGCCGCCTCTCACCGGCCCTCAGTAGGGACTGGAACAGACAGTGAGTTCTCTCCTTCACCCCAGTAACACACCTGACAAGAGATGCAGCCAGATGAAGAACAAGCGGGAATGTAAAGACAGATGGATGGATGGCGGTGTAGATTTAGTGTGGATGCACTGAACTGTTAGGTAATGACTAAATATCATGTCAGCCCGGTTAATGACTGTCGTATGAGGCCTGTCTGGATAATGACTGTCGTATGAGGCCTGTCTGGATAATGACTGTCGTATGAGGCCTGTCTGGATAATGACTGTTGTATGAGGCCTGTCTGGTTAATGACTGTCGTATGAGGCCTGTCTGGATAATGACTGTCGTATGAGGCCTGTCTGGATAATGACTGTCGTATGAGGCCTGTCTGGATAATGACTGTCGTATGAGGCCTGTCTGGATAATGACTGTGGATATGAGGCCTGTCTGGATAATGACTGTCGTATGAGGCCTGTCTGGATAATGAATGTGGATATGAGGCCTGTCTGGACAATGACTGTGGATATGAGGCCTGTCTGGATAATGACTGTGGGTATGAGGCCTGTCTGGATAATGACTGAGGATATAAGGCCTGTCTGGACAATGACTGTGGATATGAGGCCTGTCTGGATAATGACTGTGGATATGAGGCCTACCTGTAAAATGCATTTGTGGGATCAAACGTCTCACCTCTCCTGGTCACTGTTGCAGAGGAAGGTGCCATAGTCTGAGGCATAAACCTCCTTGGCTAGCCGCAACAGCAGAGGCTCAGAAAAGCCCATTGCCAGGGGGAACTGTCGGGCCAGCTGCCACACGCAGTCCAGCAGCAGCACAAACACCGGAGCCTCATGCCTCAGACGGACATGTGAGTAGGCGGAGTGGGCACAGCGCTGTTGGAATGGGTGACCCGCCTGGGTACGCACAGGACACACAGATAAAAACACGCATTCACTACATCTAGTTTAACTACCTAGCTGTCAACTGTACGCAGGGTTACATTGGCAGCTCTCAGTCCAAAATATATGAGTGCTGAAAAATCTCATAGGAAGTGCGTGACTATTTTAGGGGTCTCACCTGTACCCACTCCCTCTCCAGCAGTCCCAAGAAGCCGGCCAGTGTCCGGGAGTCAGGGTCCAGGATAAGCTGAGCCAGAGAGCTTACCAGAAGGGTGGTGTCTGTGCCCTCTGAGCCATGGACTAGAACAGAGTGGCCATCCCTGGGCCCAAACAAAACCCCATAGATGGTCACATAGAACAATGTGCCACTCAAACACAGAACAGGAAACAATAAAGCGATACTAAACACCCTGTGGTGGGTTTAACACCACACAGCACCGTGTGTCATGATGACGTATATAACGTGATAATATGAAATGTAACATAAAAACCATACGGTCATCATGAGTATTGCGATCTACCTCTCCACGCACTCAGCCACCAGGCCTGCGGTGGACAGGGCTGTCTGGACGTGAGAGAGCCACTTGGAGTTTTCCAGCTTGCTGAGCCAGCGGTCCACACTGTGAGACTGATCCCCACAGGCCTCCACCAGCTTTATCAGACTCTCCTGGAGCACCTTCCCCCTGGACACACGCATACACATGTAAATATTAGGTTCAACAGGCGTAGAGGTGTTCAGCCAAACAAACTGCTTTGCTTGACAACAGAAAAAGGTTTGGCTAAAGCAGATAAAGTCTCTAGCAGCTGTGTTAGACAGAGTAACAAACAAATGAAAGAAGTCCCACACAACAGACCAACACACACACACACACACACACACACACTTTTCCAGTTGGCGATGCAGTCTTTTCCAGCCTCTGTAGCAAGATT
Organism: Esox masquinongy; assembly: GCA_016801175.1. NCBI lineage: Eukaryota > Metazoa > Chordata > Actinopteri > Esociformes > Esocidae > Esox > Esox masquinongy. Next base: position 3,577 of record JACXGI010000673.1, read on the forward strand.
TGGACTCAAACCCTCCCCCTGTCATCCTGGCCTGCTGAGCCTGTTGGCTGGAGCGGGTGTCAATTATATAACCCAGCTCCGAGCCATCAATCACTGCCTGGAGGAGGAGCTCATCCTCTCTACAGCGCTTCCTATTGGCTCCCGACAGGGGCTGACTGCTGCGCATAATGACCTGGAAATCACAACGTCGCTATTTAATACGGCGGATGCCATCTAAGGACATCTTAAATGACATTATAACAACATGACAATATATCACGTGTGTGACTGCACACGTGTGTGCACGTATACGTGTCTCACCATGCCAGTTTTCCTGTGGTAATAACAGAGGACAGGGAAGCGCCCCCCTTGTCTGAACCTGGCCGCCTTTACGAGTGTCTCATCGTCTATGGAGTGAGGGACAATAACAGCTGGAGGGCTGGACGGAGACACAGAGTAGTCCCTGTTCACGTGACTCACTCTCCACCTGTCGTGCTGCACAGATCAGGAGGACAATCACAACATGGAGTAATACATGTTCAAAAACGCTCCACACTGTAAAACACAAGGCAGCGAAGCAATTTAATACAGAACCTTTTTGGAGGCCATATATCAAGTAAGACATTGAACCCTTTTTGGTTTTATACAGTGTATTGCAACGATGATGTTCTTTTCTACACAAAAGATCATATGCAATTATTGCCTGACGATCTTCCTTGATGTTTTTTTCAAACTTCCCAAAACCTTTTTTATGCATTTCAAACCATGCTTTTTTTCAGATGTTTACTATAAATCAGTTAGTAACTAATTGTGTAGATCCTCCTCTAAGAAAACCAATAGTCCAAACCTTGTCTTTACCATAATCAGTTCAAATGTTATTGGAGTTTTTTGAACTCCAGAATGGCCAAATATAAGGTGACTAAATGAATGTAGGCTAGAGAAAAGAGGCTGAAAGTCATTCAAGTTGTATCCCAAAAGCCGACTGTATGAAATCATCTAGCGCCTATTTAATGTTTTATTAAATGAACTAGAAACATGGTATCTATTATTCCAGAAATGCTTACTGGCTGGTTATCACACCACAATGCAATAGAAATAATACATTAAATATAAAATAAAGTAAGCACATAACACTAATAGATAGTGATGTGAATAAAGACAGGGTGCAAAAAAAGCATAACATTTTATTTTTTTACTCCTCTTAATTCTCACAAGGCCATACCTCCAAATCTCGTCATGCCTCCCTGGAGTGTAGTGTGGCATAGTCAAAAAGGTTAACCCATATTTAACAAATAAGTGGACAGAGAACACATTATGATTTACAGCAATGACCTGGAAGCAATTACGGTTAAATGCTTTGATGAGGGACATATTTTTCATATTGCAGCCATGCCCACGCACACCAGCAGTCGGTTTGGCGTAGAAATGAGAATGCATGAGCGGAAAGTAATCCATTGTGATGGATTTTTGATGTGGCTTCCACTGCAACTGGGGGACTTGTTAGGTAAACAACATTATTATTTTGCCAAAAACCTGGTTGCCTCTGCCAGGAGGCTGAAACTTATCCCCAAGTGGATGTCACTACAAGTCAACGACCTGAGCACACATGAAGATCCATAAAGAAATAGCTAATTGACTTTTTTTTTCCAAATTAAACAATCAAGTTTCTAGGCTAGTTTTTTGGTCAGAGCAGTATGAGCTGGTCTGAATTTCCTTACAATGACAATTGAGCATGTTAGTCCAACTCTAACCCCTTCTATGGAGCCCTGATGCAAGCTTCTGACTCCCGGCATGTCACGTGATGGTCTGGATTATTGTCTGTGATGATTGTGATCATCATCTCTGATTGTTGCATTTGAGGTTATGTGTGTGTGTGTGTGTGTGTGTGTGTGTGTGTGTGTGCGTGTGTGTGTTACATGCTCCTCCACTTACTATCTCTTTCATTTGAGCGTAACACTGTTCAGTGGATGAGAGACCCCACTGGTCCTGCAGACTGAGAAAGGGTGGTCTGTAGAAGAATGGGTACATCTCTGACACAGTTTCCAGAGAAGAGAGAGACTGCAGAGAGAGGGACAGAGGGGTGTTTAGTGAGAAAGAGAGTGGGATAGTCAGACAAAAAAGTGCAATTGACTGAACTAATACAGGCAACAGAGAAAAAAATATTCAAATGAGAGTGATGATGGTGGTAAAGTGGAGAAAACATGTTAATTGATTATCATTAATTATAATAATAATTAATTTTCGCATCATTTTAATCTATGACTAAAGGTTACTGACTAGCAACGGGTCAAAGCACAACCTTTGATGTTTTAAATCCTATATAACAGTGATACTAGATTTTACATGGTGTCTATGAGCAGCCTGCATGTGTTCATAGCACCCTGTTTCAGTACCTCAATAGAGCTGGCAATGTTCAGGCACTCCTCCATGCCTGGAATGTCCAACTGAAGAACACACAGGTCTTTACACTTGAGGGTGATTGTTCCAGAGGACACAGATGGCCTTTAAATGAAACACCAGAATTATTACCGTGGCCCAGGGCTCACCACGAATACACAACCTACCCCCCCCCACCCCACACACACACACACACACACACACAATTCCATGAACTGGGCTGCAGTTAAAAGCGTGGTTTCCCCTCAAAACATTGCACACTAACAAGCAAAGCAGCAAGGTCATCCCAGCCAGCTGGTGGTGGGGGAGAATTCTCTCAGTGGCAGCACACAAGTCACACATTTCCCTTCCATATCATCACCCCTCCCATTGTGCTGTGTGAACCAGATTTACAACAGCAGCACAGAAATGTTGACATTCCTGCCCTTAATAATTTCCAGCTCACTGCAAAAAAAAAAAAAAAAACATACAGCGGAAAAGGTTCCTAAAAGAGAAGGCATGTGAGATGGAGGGAGCAAATCCTGCAAGTGACAGAGTCATCATAATCCCCTGTTGCTTTCACACAGTGCTGCGGACATGGACAGCAGCACACTGCGAAATGCACAAACACACACAGACACACACACTTATGTCAAACCTTTGACTCTGGCCTGTACTAGAGAAGAGTCTGGAATAGCCCAACAGGTTTTCCACACTGGACATACAGGGAGAGAGAAAGTGATGAGGGGGGGGGGGGGCTACGAAAAGTCATAGGAGACAACCTTATTAACAGGACAAAATCAAGGGAGGCCCTGAGCCAAGCTCAGCTCTGTAAGACAGAACATTGTTAACATGTTAAACTTTATTTCTATAACAGTGTATTAGTAATTATGCCCCAGTATTTGAAATATCGGGACTAGGCAATATGGCAGCAGTTCTGTTGGTTGCAAATTCGGCCAGGTCATTATTTTAAATGATAACTGGTTCTCAGCTGTCTTACCTGGTTAAATAAAAATGACACAACAAAAAAGGTGATATTTTACTCTCTTCATCTACTGGCCCCTACTTACCTTTTCTCTATGGCATCGATATTTCTTAGTAGCAACAAGAACGGCCGTGCGCTGTCTCCACCTCTGTTAGAGAAGATGAGGTGGTGGCCGGTGACACATAACGTTCCTTTAGTCGGTTGATAAAACGGCCTTCTTAGAACGACATCTTCAACGTTCGCGGTCTTTATGTGCTCTGAAAACTCCATCGCATCAGGCCAAATTGACAGCAAGGGCAGAGAAGTATTGGGCGGCCGAAAAAATAGTCCTAAAATTCGTCACAGCATGTTCTCCGCCTCCAGAACTTGTTTTGACTGCTTTTTTAAATTAAGAATCGAAATGAAACCACTTCTAGCTCGGTCGAGCTCACTGATAAGAATCTATTCATAGGATTATTTACATTCGTTTTCTATTGTAGGCTATAGGCTATGCTTATCTAAAGTTGACTGATTTCCAAGCAGCCCCCAAAATGTGAAACAAAACATATTGTGATTAGAGGAAGTGAGCGTTTCCTGTAACCAGTTGTGAGAACCCGAAGTCAAAAACCTTAAACAAGTGTAATTCATTTCTGTATGGCATAGTGTAGCATAATATAGTGATTGCAGCAGTGTTCATGTTAGTTCTTAATGTGCACATGACGTAAGTTTAAGGTATCGTAAATATTATTTAAACCGAACAACAAAATGATAGCAACATGCGAACAATTGAAAAGATTTGACTGAGATCATATGAGGAATTCAGTGAAATCCAATGCATTCACTGGGCCTATATGAGGATTTCAACACAGAAAAAAAACTTTTTGTCATGCATACCAATAGGCTATCTAATTATGTTAAGTCGCTAATTCAAAGCGTTTTTTTAATCGAAAACGGATTGTCTGAAGGTCCAATTGTGCATCCTGCTGCTGTTCCATCGATCTTTACTCTCAATTTTTAGGCAGGTCGTGTTGAATTAAATCCATGCGTTTCAGAAAGTACCCACCAGATGGCGGCAGTGCCTAAAATTAGACGCTTCAACTATTTTTTATTTTTTGAAGCCTGGGTAAGCTGCGGATCTGTCAGAAGTACCAAGTCATAACAAATGTACATTTGGTATTTTATCCAGAGACTTGCCATGTCACATGAACTGTCCATTGCTATATCCAACTAATAATTTGTGCGAATATTCGTTACAAACCCGCAATGTATCAAGAAATAGGCTAATCTTAACATCACAAGTATCGGAGATCTATATCATTAAATGTCAAATTTATCCATTTCTCATTTAGTGTTATGGAAAATTATTTGAACACTTTTAAGTCAAATTAATGCATTCAAATGTTAAACGTTGCATAACGTTTAGTGAGGACACTTTGGTAACTCGAATGAAGCTGCTTACATAGCCTACCAGCTACAAATCTTTATCCTCGTTCATAAGGGATATGGGCGGACACTTGTGCCTCTCCGGATCACCCTATAAATGAAGGAACACTAGTGCACTTCCAATCGAGAGCTGGCAAGCCTGCTGACAGAACATTTTACATACGTCTCAAGAGACATTTCTTAGTCTGTGAATAAGTCTTTCAAACATTTTTGCAGACTGAAATGTCTTTATACGTAGATCAATTTCCATTGTCCAGTAGTGCACTTGGAATGGATTTCAAGGAGCTGGGAGGCGAGGACCACTCCGACGTAGATACAGAGGGGGACACTGAGGATTTGAATAATGTGAAAGCACTTACCGAAAAACTAAAGTTACAAACTCGCAGACCATCTTACTTAGAATGGCAGGAGCGCTTGCAGAGCCTACCTTGGAAGGACAACCCAAATGGTTCAGATAATAAGCCAGAGACTGCAGAAAAATATGTTTTCTTACCTGAAATTATGCGGGATGAGAATTCTGATCTAACCATCCGCAACATCTGTGGTTTCGATACCATTGATGATGCGTTGGATTTTCTTAGAAAAGAGCTGGTGAGTATGTTTTTGAATAGAATTTCCGAAAATTCTTTACTGATTTGGGTAGCACCATTTCTGTATAATGCCCTAGATATTTAGAATCAGATACAATAAATCACTAGATTAAAGAAGTTAAAACATGATTATTTGGCAAGAATTAATTGTAGGCTGGTTTGGCAGTCTGGTGCGTCCTCATGACGCAGGTGTGCCAGAGCTCAACTGCTGCACCAGCCACCGTTTTTTAAATTGTTATTTTACCAGGTAAAATAACTATGCTAAGAACACTAACACTTACAGCAACATCCTGGGAGCAATTGGGATCAATTAGGGTTAACTGTCTTGCTTCACCTTGTTGGTTTGGGCAATCTTTTGTTTACTGCTGCAAAGCTCTTGACCACATCTGTGGGATACCTACTGTTCTCATGGTTTTGCTTTACTTGAATGTTTGCACAGCTCCTTTCTGCAATATTTGCATGAAAAAAGAAATCCAAATAGTTTTCAACATTGATACTTTTTTCATAACAGTCACACAAACACAATAATCCGGTCTAAACATTTAATTGTTCTATTTGATTTCTCTCTTTTCCTCGTCTTTTCAGAGGGAGATGAGGTTCCAGGACAACCGTCTGGCCCGCCAGCTGATCCGTCTTCGTGTTGAGATCCACCGGCTGAAGGTGGAACAAGTGTGTCATCGCCACAAGGAAATGCTGGACGACGCCACATATGAACTGGAGGAGTGTGGAGAGGAGTCTGACCTGCTCTGTGACATCCCCATGAAGGCTGCCTTTGCCCTCTCCACTCCCCTCAAACACCTGGGCCTCACCAAGATGAACATCAACTCCAGACGCTTCTCCCTCTGTTAAAACAGACGCCACCATGCCAGGATGGATTTGCTGTATCTGTCTAATCCATGCAGGTTATTCCACGGCACAGGTTTCTGTTTTGGAATTAGAGGGAAGAATGGCCAGTAGAGCATGCAGACAACATTTGACCAAGCGGGAAAACATGGAAATCATTCCTGTGATCTGTGCCCCAGCCATAATATGAGAGACATACAGGTCTCCATTGTAGAACCCTGCAGACATCCATAGGACAGCCGCACCTTTCTTCCTGCCCCCAGGAAAGGTGCTGACTAAAAGATCAGAGTTGATATGACTGGGAAGATTACAATGAGATGTGAATCTGTGATGGATGGGGGGTGAAGTTGGATCACTGTGGTGTCATATCAATTGCACTGTACTCAAAACATTAGTTAACATTACCCTCTAAAAGAATGAAGACAGTCTGCCATGTTGGTAAACATTATAACAAGGGATATCTCTTAAAGAGCCACCCCGGTCACATGATCAGCCGTCGGAAATCTCCACTTAGCTGAAATGTCCCAACCAGCAAACCAAATGTGAAACACATTTTTGTAAACTGTCTGTTTTTGGAGGAGCAGGCCATTTCAATTAGGTGATCTTTTGACCGGAGAACACCTCCAAGAGATGAAGAACATGGGAATTGTCTTTCTTCAAATAAAGAAACAACAGTCATGGCGCTAACACTGATGAACAAGAGTTGTGTAATCCCAGCCCAGGAAGAAGGATGGTATGTTCTGTAAGCTATCAAACTAGTCACCCCACTAGGCACATGTTCCCAAACCTTGAAAGCCCAGACCCAGGGGACGGCATTTCCCCCTCCCCTCTGCATTGGCAGATTCCCAGACACTAGTCCACAGGAAGCTGGATTTCATGTTCCAACATTCTGTCACCTCTTCTTCAGGGACCAAAAATAAATAACATGGGGTTGTGGCCTCAATAATAGCTCACAATTGGAGGCTATGTGTTATGTACTCAGTGTATTTAATATTGTATTAGATTATCCGGATGTAGTCACAGTTGAGCCCACTACTACAGGGACATTTAGATGACGTCTATATGACGTTTAGATGTAATTGAAGAGCATTTTCAGGAAGAGAGTAGGAGGTGGGAATTGAGAGGGAGTTAATGTTTTTGAAGGGTGTTTATTGGTACGGCAAAATGTTTGATGAACCAGGAAACCCCATGAGATTCAAATTGGCTGGGGGACGGGGGAATAACCATCAGCAGGGATTTCCTGGTCTCGCCTCCTTCTAGCAACTCCTCAGGCAGCTTGGGCACCTGCAGAAGTTACTGAGGTTGTCAGGTGATTTAGTGTGCCCACACATGTGTTCACTCCACTGGTTGAAGGAGCAGTGTGGAAGGAAACAGACTGGCTTGGCACAGCTTTGGAGCACAGGAACCTTTGGAACCATGCAGTGACACATTTTAATCTGGTTTTGATGTCATGGGTAAGTATTGGCACATGACATGTAGGCCTACACAATTTCATGGGCTCGTTTTAGCTCAACAATGCCGCTTTCACAGCTAACGGCCAAGGATCACGGAATGCATCTTTAAGTGAGTTATATTCAGAAAGTGTGTTCCACAAAGAAATGAAAGTGAATTGTGTATCCATGTAATGGGAGGGTATGAAATTATTGTTATTTTAAATATCATGTTTTTGTGGGCTTAGCAGTGCACAAATAACTTTTTGTAAATATCCCCATGTTTCCGGCCCCCGAGTATTCGCTCCGACAAATATTGTCCAGTGGCTGACTGTACAGTAGTCACGCTATCTCTGCTTTAATACAGTTGTGTATGGTGAAACTGGGGGAAGGGAGAAAAAAGGAGGCAACAAGTGTGTTTAAAACGTTGTTGTAATGTTATTACGTTAGATATACACTAAGTGCCTTTTTTTATTCCGCTCTACTAATGTAGGAATATATTGTGGCCATAATTTATTTTATGATATCTGTTTTCGAGATGCTTGTTTATTTTTTTATGTCATTTACAGACACTGTAGAGTGACCAATTAGGTTGAAGTACCTTGCTCAAGGTTACAATAATGGATTTTTCACCTTGTCAGCTCAGAGATTGGAACCAGCAACATTATATCTGCTGCCTTATTTATCAACTCAAATGTAACGTCATCTAAACCAGGCTTCCTAGGAAGGAACGGCAACAGCATGATACGAGTCACAAGTAAAAAATGCAACAAACTTTCATTAAAATAATCAAATGTTGTCTGGCGGTCTATTCAATAGAGAACTGGGTAGATGACCTCAGTCATCACCTGATACCTCACTGAGTGTTCAGTCAGCTGTAATCCTTGACTTCCTGGAATCCCTTCAGTTCATATCTTTCATTTACGTCAGGTGATTTTGAGTGTCGTGTTTTAGTCTTGTTAGAATAGCCTTTAAAGTGGTAATCCACCCTGAAATACAAATAATTAAACTATCATTGTCAATTGATAGTCAATTTGGTGAAAGCCTATGTTGTGTCAGTGGGTAAGGTAATGTTTTTCTCCATGATTTAACTAAGTAATCCGACTGTGAAAACAGGAAATCTATTATTATGTTGACACACTTTCCAGCAATGTTGACGCTGAGTTAAAAATAAACCTAGCCAGCCAGCCTGTCTAAAGAGCATTGGAGGTAGGTTTTGTAGTTGTCTGAATTGAGTCAATGAATTCATAACCGTGTCAGGTTGTCATCCATTTCCGTACAAAATAGGTACACACACAGGATATGTGAAGTGGACATTCCAGTACCAACACAGATGTTAGAACAGTTTTCATGAATGATGGGATAAGTTGGTCTCAGGTGGTAACTTAAGGTCTGATCCTTAGTTGGACTGTCACAAATGTTAATATGTTTTAACTGTCCTGCAATTAAGATGATTTTCTCTATGGGGGGAAATATAATAAACTGATAGTCTTATATATAATATATATGATCTCTGTTTTTTTATCCTACAGCCTAAGGTATACATTGTTTAATTTACCCCCTTTATATCTCCTTTTTACCCAATTCTTTGTCCCTTCCTCAATTTCATTACAGCCAATTGTATCTGTTGTCCTTTTCATTGCAACAACTCACAACATAAACAGGCCATCTGTGCCCGGACACTCTGCTTTTTCCTCACTGCTGTTCCAGTTAGCTGCTGCCTGAGGGGTTTCCTAGGGTATGATGAGACCAGGATATCCCTGCTGTTGTTGATGCCTAACCCGGCTATGCTGGCACATTTCTATTACCTCTGGGGCACAGTAAATGTGTGAACCTAGACTATGGTCAGCTTAGTTCTACCAAATACAGCACCTTAGAGTGCTGCGCAACCTGGGAGACCCCGATGACTACTGTAGCTAGTGTCAGCTCATTGGCTGTTTATAGGGAAGACACGTTCACATCACACCGTTACATTTCTTAGAGTAGGGCAGCTTCTAACAGTGCAGCATGTGAAATGTTTTGTTTACTGATGTTATGTTTCCATTTGGGAAAGTATGTTTCCAGCGATCTATCTGATGTTTGCATGCAATAAAATACCACCAGCACAGAACTGAATGTGAATTGTATTATTTAATTCTGCAAGTAAGCTGATTAATATTACAGAGATCAGGGGTCAACAAAACTTTCCCACAGGGCCCCCTTTTTCACATAAAAAAGGATAGTAAGATGACAAAAGTTTTATGTGGGAAATATTTTTAATAAAAATAAGACATACAGCTCCGGAAAAAAATTAGAGACCACTGCGCCATTTTCTTTCCTTTCCAAAAAAGTCGAAATGGAAGGTTTTGAGTGAGGAACAAAAGGGTTAAAATTAAGGGACCACTGCAAATTGAACGCTTCTGATCCTCACTCAAAACTTTTTTGGAAAGGAAAGAAAAAGGTGCAGTGGTCTCTTAATTTTATCCGGAGCTGTATGTTGCTTGAATAATCAACCCATGTGCAGTGGAAACTGATGAAATTGCCCCTACAAAGTTAAGGTTACTTGTCACTGGCTTCCACCTTTGAATCACTGAAGTTGGTGTCTGTATAATACACCACTGTTGAATGAATGATCATTGGTCAGGCTTGGTCAGGATTAGGATTGATCATTGGTCAGGATTAGGAAAAGTTTACAAAATAATATCCAACTGTTTGGATAGCCGGGGGAGCACAGTTGCATCAATAATCAGGATGTAGAATCTACATCAGCAGTTGTCACAAACTGCTTTTACAGATACCCAGTCTGAAACCCCAAAGAGCAAGCAACAACTGGGTGGGCTAGGAACAATCATGTGGGAGCAGTGGCAGCTGGAATCATCAGGCAGCAACTTGATCTGCAACACAACCAGGAGGACTATGGACTGGGACAGCTACAAGCCATGTGGTCCTGGTAGTCCTGAGGGGTGGTCCTGGTAGTCTTGAGTTGTGGTCCTGGTAGTCCTGAGGTGTGGTCCTAGTAGTCTTGAGGTATGGTCCTGGTAGTCCTGAGGTGTGGTCCTGGTAGTCCTGAGGTGTGGTCCTGGTAGTCCTGAGGTGTGGTCCTGGTAGTCTTGAGGTGTGGTCCTGGTAGTCCTGAGGTGTGTATCCGAAGGAAACCCCAGACAGGGCCAACCAGGAATGACGCCACAAAGGCACTACCAAGAACTTAGAGCTCAAACAAGAGGAAGCCACAGAGAAGCCAACAAGTACTTTGAAAGAGCAGCAGAGTTCAGTGGCTCTGAGTGCAGTAATGGTGCCCTAGTCAACTATATAAAAAACTTGCATGAAATAATGTTTCAGATTAATTAAAAAAAAGGTAAATATCACATTTACAATACCATCCCTATGGTGAAGCATGGTTATGGCAGTTTAATGCTGTGGGGATGTTTTTCAGCGGTAGGAACTAGGAGACCAGTCAGGATCAAGGGAAAGATGAACAGAGCAAAGTACAGACCAATCCTTGATGAAACCTGCTCCAGAGATATCAGGACCTCAGACTGTAACAAAGGTTCACCTTCCAACAGGACAAAGACCCTAATCACACAAAGACCCTAATCAGGACCGGACTTGAACCCAATCGAACATCTCTGGAGAGACCTGAAAGGGCCTGAACGGTAACGTTCCCCATCCAGTCTGATAGAGCTTGAGAGGATCTACTGAGAAAAGTGGGAGAAACTCCCCAAATACGGGTATGCCAAGCTTACAGCATCACAGCCACGAATACTCGACTGTAATTGCTACCAAAGGGTCTTCAACAAAGAACTGCTTCAACAAAGTACATGTTTTAATGTAAACATGATTTTTCTGTTGTTTTTTTAAAAATACATTTTGCTAACATTTTTTAAAACCTATTGTTGCTTCGTCATTATGGGGTATTATGGCGTAAATTGACGAAAAAATCTGTTTACCACATTTTATAATAAGGCTGTAGAAAACAAAATGTAGAAAACAGTGAAGGGGTCTGAATACTTGGCAAAGTATTAAAATACATTTCTGCATAAACGCTCCTTGAAAAAGCTCAACATATAGCCCTATCATTTAGAACCAGACGTTAAAAACTGATACATGCTGTACATATCACTATCTAAAAAACAGTATGAAAAAACAAGATATCGTGACAGTAGGCTATGATTATTAAATTCACATGACCATGAAGTGCACATGAAATAGAAAGCATAGCATAAGGCATTGTTTGCTTTTAAGACTCAATCAATCATTAGCAGCCAGACAACACCTGCATCGTGAGAACAGCACTCAAGTGAAGGGGTTGGAAAATGTGTTTCACCTACATTGTTACATAAATTAGACTACATAAGAGATGTGATTTCAAGCCCACATTAGAAATGAGCGAAAACAATTTCTAAAACACAGTCAGGCAACTTAACGGAAAAATAAGTTACATTGTGTAGTTTGGTATGAGAATCAATTACTCCTGTGGCAGCAACGCTTGCACGTTTCAGTGCACTTCCTGTATATGTTTCGTCTGACTTCCTGTAAAGTAAAAGCTCTAGTCTAGCGCTGCAGCCTGCCACCGCAGCAAAGTAATGTGGTCTGCAGCATTGTCAACGCTCCATGCCAGAGTAACTGGAAACGAAAGGCCATAGACAGATGCTTGGAGTCGGAGCCTCATCTCCAGCTTTAACACTTCATGTCATGTTATAGTGGAACAGGGTTGTGTTGTGGTACTCTATTGCCCACAACCACACCATTCAAAAAGGTTTGTAAATAATAATTTATAGGGAGTCCCCTGAGGGTTTGCGTAGGTGTGTGGATGTTTGAATTTTGTGGTGGCATTTGAGCATGTCACCAAGAAAATAATCTTAAAAATCAAAACCCTGTTCAAATGACCAACAAAACTCACCTCTGTCTTAACCAGCTAAACTCACCTCTAAATCTGTGATTAACCACATCATTGACTATAGGAGGAAATTCTATCCCAGACCAGACTACAGCGAATGTGATGTGACCATCACAAAGGGACCTCTTTCTTTTATTGTTGATTTCCTCTGTACACTTAAAAAACGTGGGAAAAAATTGGTTAAAATTCTTCAGCTGTACTCTCAATTCTCTGTTCCTTTAACAATTAAATTGAACTTGGCGGCACTTTAGTTTCTGTAAATATCAAAGGGAAAAGTGATGACTAATTTAGCTACAAAAATTAAATGCTGATGACACCGGTTTCCCCATAACAACTGTCTCATTGCCACATACATTTTAATCAAAATGGACTCTCACTTCCTGTACACTGTCCTTTACAAGATCCTACCCAGTTGTGACTTTCACAAGTATTAACATCATGAGGGAGTGGTACCGTCCTGACCCATTTACACTGGAGCCCAACGTTCCCTGTGTAACACACAGCTGCATGGGTAGCACCTGTCAGAAACACTGCAGAGCAACCCTCAACCTTTCAACGACAGGAAGCCCTTTGGGCTGCTATCTCTCCACTGAGGTGTATGGTGTGTGTGTGTGTATGTGTGTGTGTGTGTTTGCATGTGCATGTGTGTGTGTTTGTGTGGTGTGCGGGTGTGCATTTGGAAGGGACTGCATGACTGAGTGATGAGTTTTTCACACACCAAAACTCCCTGCCTGAAAACCCCGCACAACATTTTATTGTTTCTTACGTTCTCCCTAAAGTAGCAATATATATTTAGTTGCTGTTGTTTTAACAGGATTCCTGGTTGACGAAGCATAGTTACCTAGTCATGGAGAAAGCTGCTCTGGCTCCAAACCAATGAACTGCTGACACCCTGTTGAAGAGACCACTGGGCAATTTTCATGTAAGTCTTGAACCTGATTTGCTATATAATCCATAATTTTCTAAATTGGTGTGCACTCAGTTTGAATTCAGATGATTGTAAAACAACTACAATCATATTTTGAAGTTCACCAGCAGAGTCGCGAATACTTAACAAAGGCTAGATTCATTATTTAGAAAAGGTTTTAATGTACTAAATTAAATAAGAACACAATACAAAGGAAATGGAGAAACTAGTAATTTAAGTAAAAACATCTGAAAAATATAGGGAAAATGAACTGGTTTGGTAAGTGCAATTCATGTCGTTATTATACTTGTATTACATGTTGACACAAAAAAATGTTTAGGATTTTTTGATTGTCAGAAAGGGATCTGGTGACCAAGAAGGACCTAATTATTTGGTATCCTTTGGTATATACAGTATCTAACATGAGTTGGATGATTTCATGAATGTAACAACAACACAGTGGCTACTATTCTCAGTGACGCTTTACAGATCAATCAATATATTTATGGAAGGAAACCTTGTAGATTGAATGCATTTCTTAAGCTATGTAGAAAGAGGTTAGTCATAGCACTAAAAGGTCGCTTAAAACAAATGTCCATGTCTGTGTGACTTTTCTCCAACCTCCAGTATAATGGCCGTCAAAGTGGATCACACCAGACACAGACAGCATTTCAGACAGAATTAAAGCATTGCATTGAGGTGAAAGAGAAAGATTTAAAAAACATAATTGATTTAACAAACGCAGTGCAACGTAATGACTATATCAACTGAAGCCAGAGCACTGCTAATCGGACAAACCAATCAAACCCTGGGGTTTTGACAGGACGGTAGTCCCTCAGCAGCTGATTATGATTAAGAGATGAGGCCAACAGGACATTTACTCAATGGAAAACGTTGACTTTGTTTGGAAAAGCTTCTAATGTCACAAAAAAAGACCCCTCTTATCCCTTCTATCCAGCCCCTGAGCCTCCCAGGGGCAGGGGCAGACTGTTGCTACTGGGGTCAGGCTTTTCCCGGCCTGTTTGATTTTCTCACAGATTAGTGCCCTTGGGACAGGCGATGACTCTGACCAACCCACTGAATCTATCACATTAGCTGACCAAAGGGAGTGGAGTGAACAGGGTCACTCTGTACTGATGAGGGGTTAAAGAGCTCCATCTGCACCCAAAGCATGCGTCCCCCAGAAAACCTAAATCCAAAATAGAGTAAATATTTTTTACAGGAAATTAGCTCATTTGTGAAACATCTAGAAATTCTTCTAAACAAAAAAGATTTAATTAAATATATATGACACAATTTACAATTATTACTTTCTTTTTTTACTTGCTGAGTTGCTAATATCAGGACGTCATATTTTTCCAGGTCTGGGGACTTCAGATGTTTCCAGGGTGTCAACACAAAATACATGTTCTGCTTAATGACTATGTTTACGTCGACTCGGCAACTAATTATTGATTTTTAGTTTAAGACCCAAAAGATCTTAAACTAAACTCTCTTCCCTTTGAAAAAAAAATATAATAAGCTACTGCTATCCAGATCACTGACTCTGGAACCAAGTGGAAGCCATTATAATGCATTATACAACTATTTTGTTTTACTCAAGTGACTCATGAATTTGTATAACATTTTGTTTTGTCAAACAATTTTCCTCATTATGCAGTGAATTAAACTTCTGGAATCCCCTGACTATTTTTCAGGTAAAATGGGATGCAACTGTAGTTCAGATTATGATGATGACTGGACAGAGAACATAGATGAAGTGTGTGACCAATGCAACTGCCCGATTGCCCCCCAGTCGCATAACCAGGTGAGTGTGAATGTGTGTTTGTGTGTGTGTGTGTGTGTGTGTGTGTCGACGGCGGCACAGCATAAAGCCATGGCTGTGGTGGTGGAGTGGAATGCCAGGAAAACCGTGTAATATTTTTACATGGACTAACACAAAAACACAAAACATCTCTATTTACGTATCTATGTCTAGACTGATCTGTCACGCGTGAATTTCTGTTCTGCCTGAATTGTTGTTGTGCTAGTCAAAGCTTGGGAATTGGCAACTTACATAATTTGAGGGGAAGCTGGCTTTTGTGTGTGCAATTAATTGGGACTGTAAACATTTACCAAATGTTCTGCTCAACTTCCTCCCTCTGAATGCCTGGAGATATACTAGTCGATTAGAAATAAAGGACAATAGCACATAACCAACATCGTGTTGTGGCCAAGTTTATCGACAAAAAGTAAACAAAGTTTAACGTGATGTGTTTTTTTTTAGCTTTATTAAGTAACTAATTCTCTAAATTCTTGTTAGGGTTATATGAAATACTGCAGTCAAATTTAGATGATTATCTTTTTCTTTTTTTACTGTCTTTTTACCTGGCATCAGTACACAGATCAGCTGATGAACTTCCCCTCTAACCTCACACCTCCCACCTCCCCACTACCAGGTATGTTCTTGTCAATGGTCAGAATCCATTGAATCTTCCTATTGTGGATGAAACCTGATCCTGTTGTTCTTGAATTCCTCACCTGTGCTGGTTGTGTGTTGTACAGATAACTTGGTTGTTGCCATATACAGCTATGAACCAAACCACAGTGAAGACCTAGGATTTGAAAAGGGGGACAAGCTCAAGATCATTAATATGTAAGAATTGGGGAGGGTCATGGGTGTGTGTAAAGCTTATTTAATATTCAATGAAAGAAACATTTGTTGAAAACTGGGTGATTTCTAAATATGTGGACAATAGTATACCCAGGGAAAGACCCTGCTCATCCAAAAAGTTAAATGAATGTGGTCCTTTGGAGAATAAATCTTTGACTCTCTATTTTACACACTGGAAAAGACCTAGGGTTTAGTCCTTGTCAATCGGCCCCCCCAAATTTACTAGAATTTGCTGCTTAGCTAAGCTAACAACTTGCATAGCTCACAGTGTAGTAGCTTAGAGAGGCAAATACCAGGCATAATTATTGATTAAAGGGTCATGTTAAGATAAGGACACAAAATCTTCACATATGCCAACTTGTAATAACTTTATTCATGGACCATAACAGCAGTATTGTCCTTTTATGGGAAAGATTTTAATGACTGTAGGTTACATGAGCACAAACAAGAGAATTGGGGTGAGGCTATACGTGTGTATGTGTCCTATGTTGAGCAGCACTCCATATTCACTACTAACAGCACCATTTAGGAGCCCAATATGCACTTAACATAGAACACCACTAGATTAACCAAACATGTAGGATAACTGTTAGTTACAGTAAAGCCCCACTAGATTAACCTGACATGTAGGATAACTGTTCGTTACAGTAAAGCCCCACTAGATTAACCTAACATGTAGGATAACTGTTAGTTACAGTAAAGCCCCACTAGATTAACCTAACATGTAGGATAACTGTTCGTTACAGTAAAGCCCCACTAAATTAACCTAACATGTAGTATAACTGTTCGTTACAGTAAAGCCCCACTGGATTAATCTAACTTCTAGGTTGACAATACATCATAGCAGATCACCACTAGATTAACCTAACCAGTAGGCTAACAGTATGTTACAGTTAGAGGCCCAGTGGATTACCATAACCTCCAGGCAATTCATATGACAGTATAGCCCATAGAATACAGTATAGTCATTCAGTATATTCTCCCTTTTCTGTAAAGAATAACTGATCAAAATATAGGCCTATTAGATCAATTTAGATAAATAATCAAAGGGCATCAGGGCAGCAGAGTAACCTATTTGTTAAGAGCATTAGGAGAATAAATTAAAGGATGCCGATTCCCCAAGCTGACAAGGAGCAAACCTGCCGTTTCTTCTCCGAGCAAGACCTTTAACTCATGTTCCCAGGTTGTTGCTATGAATAAGAATGTGCTTCTTAGCATACTTACCTAGTAAAATAACAGTAAGGAAATATAAATATTTAATGGTCTGATGTCAATTGGTTTCTGATGTGGCTTGGTTGGTAGCCAGCATAAAATGCCTTTTCACTTATCCATATATCAGTAATGTCTTTAGAATTTAGACTAAGAATGAAGGAAACACAAACGTGAATCAGAATCAGAAAGAGTTTTATTGCCAAGTAAGTTTCACAGCAAGCAAGGAATTTGTTCTGGCCCATTGGTGAAAAATTTATACAGAAGAAATAAGGCAAATAAACAAATAAGAACAATGAACTGAGCATAAAAACAGTAGACTAAGCATGAATAAATTACAAAAAAAATCTGTAAGGTGCAAGATTTGTCCAGTTGAGGGTTGTGTGTGTATGTGGGGAGGGGATATAGATTTTTTTGGGTAAATATTCTCTATGGGTTAAATACTGTATGTAAAATGTTTTTACACGAGTGTAAAATATTCTCTCAGATATAGGAAGCACACTTTAAAACAAACTTCCTAAAGTTTAAATTAAATCTTTATTTTGCCTTTATTGGATATCTGTTTTGCCATGTTCTAATGTGAAATTAAATGCATTTCTATTGTCCATAGCAGTATCGGCCTATTTTCTACCTATTAATATATTTGTATTTTTTGTTGTTAATATGATTATTCCTAAAACTAATAATAAAATTATTAAATGTTCCACGGCATGACCATCTTACAACAATTCCACCCGCTAGCTTAGTAGAAGCTTAGTAAAAGATGATTATTGTTTTACCACACAGCAGGCTATGACTTATTTACTTAATAGATATGTTGGCTCGACCTATCAGGTTATAATGTAAAAGTGCTGTCTCAGATGAAGCTTTATACTGGACCACCTGCCCCGGGCCCCGTAGCATTGGAAGGTGTCCTCAACAATCCTTCTAAATGCAATCGGTGCATTTGGCTTCATTCACAAGAAAATAGGACTCTCACGCTCTGCCCCATTAATCTGAATTTATGGTCAAGAAGTCAAACATCAACTAATTTTTCCCACGTATCAACAACATTTCTGGTTCAACTGCTTCTAAATGTTGATTAGGTGCTGTGGTGAACCATTCATTAAAAAGAATTATTATCACTTAAAAATTTATGAAGGAAATGTTGATTTTAGTTCAGAGCATTTTATCTATATTTACTTTGATGACCATATTTTCTAATATTTTTAATTATTTAACCACAGGGATGTGTACTCCTACTTAAAGCATGATAACCCTTAATGGTAAAGATATGTTCAAGGTAAAATTTGTTGTCATTTGACTTGAACCACAGAGAAGCGTCCCGGCCCTGTGAGCATAGATCTGAGAGACTACTTGAAAGTGTACATATAATACAAAGATTTGTAATATTTGCATAGCCTGTATTGTTTCTACATATTCATTGATGAAGTGGAAGCATTAGCCTGAAAGCATTAGCCTGAACGTCAGACTTAGAAATCACCCCGTTTTCCCAGCGACAGCAATATTTCAACATTAATTTTGAACATTTTACAGGGTCGAAAAAATTGCTGTTGGAAAAAAGATTTTTGTCAATTTGAATGAGCATATCAGAAAAAGCAAACATCTTATAAACATTTAAACTGTTACCTTGTTCAATTTGAACACGTGTATTAGATGAATAGAACAGTGTGGTCGGTGATTTAACCTTTGGAGGATGTGTTGTATTCAGGTAGTTGTGCAAATGAATGTTTGACGGCACACGAGATAGCCAGTGCTTGGAAGAGCAGTGCTTAATGTAACGGTTGGTATTGTGTGTGGTGTCCAGGGATGACCCAGAGTGGTACATGGCAGAGTCACTCATCACAGGCAAGAAGGGCTATATCCCACACAACTTTGTCGCCTCCATGAACTCCATGGAGAGGGAAACGTAAGTCACTTCAGTTCTGTTCAAACTGCAGTAACTGTATGTATTTTCATTTGAACTCATGCAGGATGCACACACATATATATATTTTTACATAATCCAGCATCACCTGACTGAACCGCTATGCCGTCTCTCCAAACTCAACACACCTCAAGGGATGTGGTTATGTTTGAAGCTCTATGTCTATTTTTCTGTGTATGCTTCAGATGGTTTTTCAAGAACCTCTCCAGAATCGATGCCATGAGGCTCTTGCTGGCTCCGGGCAACTCACAGGGCTCCTTCCTGATCAGAGAGAGTGAGACCTCCAAGGGCTCGTTCTCCCTGTCTATCAGGGACCTGGATCCCGAGACTGGAGACACAGTCAAGCACTACAGAATCCGAAACTTGGATACTGGTGGTTTCTACATAAACGCAAAGATTTCCTTCAACTCTCTGAAAGAACTTGTCCAGCATCACTCACGTATGTGCAATGACTCACATCCTGTCTGAGCTCAGAACACACTGAATCAACCCAACCTAGCGTTGGTAGTCAAAACCATTGTTGTCCCATTCACATACTGTTCACCTGAGCACGTACAAATCTGTCTCAAAATGGCCCTGTCTGCATTGTGTGTCTACAGGTGAGGCGGATGGATTGGGCACCAGACTGGTAAAGCCCTGCCAGTCCCGTGTGCCCCAGAAACCCTGGTGGCAGGACGATTGGGAGATTCCCAGAGAGACCCTGAAAATGGAGCGCAGGCTTGGGGCTGGGCAGTTTGGGGAGGTCTGGATGGGTGAGTCTGTTTGTGTGTTTATGTCTGTGTCGGTGCATGCGAGTGTAGTATGCCTGTGTGCTGTGGGCGTGTGGGTGTGAGAGAGAGGAAGGAAGGAAGAGTGCCTTGGAGTGTGTGAGAAGAGGGCTGGAATGTGTTGGTTATGGGTTGTGACTGTTTGGTCGGGATAGGTGAGCGTGAACAGAGGGTCAAGTAAATTACACCCTCCTTGTCCACACAGTGCAGTTGTGGTTGAGCCCAGATACATCCTCAGTGGTTGCCATTTTCATATTGCAAATGTTTGTGCTTGTTGACATATATGGCCCTGGATACGAAACAACCCGCAGTGTTGCAGTATTTGCCAGAAGGGCTTTAGCTCATTGTGTGTGATTTACTAAATACTGCGATGACTGTAGGGCTTGTTTGAGCTGGTAGGGCCTCCTGAGATTGTCAGGTATTAGCTGCATTATGCAAGAGCCAGCTAATGTCCTCAGCTGAAGAGCTAGCCACAAACAGGATGCTGTTGTTGAGGCTCTCTCAAGCAGTACTTATGTATATATTAAAACATTAGCTATTGCCACCCATTGTGACCCTTCAAACACACTAGTAATTCCAGTGTTTAAATGGTGTGAATATCTGTCGATTAATTACACTCATTTCCAGTGGATGGAGAAAGGTCCCTGTTGCAAATCTCTGCGTAGAATCACCACTTCGTCCATTTCATCTTGGCAATGCATTTGTTTCCCTACAGTCACCCAAAAAGCAGCAACATCATTGGGGGATTGTTGTAAAGAGAGAAATTGTTGTTGGACAGAAAAGTTTGTTTCTTCATGTCAGACTGAAGAGTCCAACACTAATCCTTCTTACTGAAATTATTTCAGTTGTAGGAAATAAAGTCAATTCACTCCGTTACAACGCTGTATTATTACATCAAGACCAACAGTGAACTTGCGTGTCCTCAGTTTTGTCACGCATAACGTATGTACTCCTTAGTGTTACACTGACATTGCGCTCATCAATGGCTTCCCTCCATGCTGCAGGTCTGTACAACAACCATAGAAGGGTGGCCATTAAGAACCTGAAGGCTGGCACCATGTCCATGGCTGCCTTCCTGGCCGAGGCAAATCTGATGAAGGAGCTGCAGCACCCACGTCTGGTACGCCTCTTTGCCGTGGTAACCCAGGAACCCATCTACATCATCACAGAGTACATGGAGAACGGTGGGTGTCACTGTCTAGGATTATGTAGTTAGGAGTTAATGGTCAGGGTAAGGACGACTCTCTGTGCTACAGATCAATTACCCTGATCCTCTTTATTCAGTTCTGTTCTTCTGTTCTACACTATTCACTGGGAGATGTTAAGTGAGCATATGACTATGTCACTGCATCGGTGACTTACAATCCCTGTCCCAAATGAGTGTACGGCTAAAACAGAGTCATCAAGGGAAATTTGAGACAAACACCTGGAGCAGCAAGTTTTTTTTGCCAGGATGCCATCATCAGATTTCATGATGAAACACGTTAAACTGTTTTTGGTCTGCTTCATGCTAACAAGTGAGAAGAACAGGAGAACAAAGAAGTTTGTAGGGGAATTTACCAGGTGAGGGGTTTCATGACAAATTATCTTTTCACTGGCATAATCCAGTGCACTGACTCGCTTAAATTATACAAACAGCATTTGATTAAAGAACCATGATAGGGTTGTCATGTTTTGTGTTTAGTATCAGGATGAATATCTCTAGATAAAGCTTGTGTTATTCACTGAAAATCTCTCTCTTTGGAACAAGTAACCATCAAGACACCAGAGCAAGCAGAACCCTGTTTTTACATGTCCTTCCAAAAGAGCAGACAACCTTATAAGAATCTATTTTCAGCCTATTTCGGTGACCCTGTTCCACTCTCCTTAGCTAAAATAAACAAATCTGCAGCCATGAATTCTCTTTTCCCCGTTGACCTGGGCCTCTGATGTCAACACACCTAAGGGAAGTCCGTTCAGACTGGAAAAAATAAAGATGTCAAATTGAAGAGTTGTGATTCACTGTCTCATTGTTCGGTGGTTGGATGTGTGTTGACCCCCATGGGCGTATGGCTCCATTCCAGTGTCAGCAAACACAGCCCCGCCTCATGCCCCAGCGGTCAGACGACACCTCCCAGCCACTGTCCAGTGATTACTCTCTTTCTCTCTTCACACAACAAAGAGAGAGCCTGCCAGTAAAAGGGTAGCATAGCAAAGCCAGACCAATAAATTGTTTCCATGGTTACAATGTGCAAGTCACTTCACACAGACTGGCTGAACATAACGTAACTTAGAATAGCAACATATTCTGATAACAATATGTTCTCCTTACTAGCCTGGGGCACAGCTTCTGTTACCTGCATATTTGTGAATGGGATCCCATATCTATTCACATTGCCCACAAAAGTTGGTGGTTGTTGCCTTTTTGGAGACCTTGAACTGGGGAAACAATAAGAAAGCACATTGAAAGACACTGTGTGTGGTGCAACAATAGCTTTAGTATGTAAGTGCACAGAGCGCCGTGAATGGAGGGCCTTTGTATTGTTCTTTATGAGAGGCTTGTAGAACATCAACAGTGGCTGAACATCAGCCATTTCTTTGTTTTATAATCCACGTGTGCAAAAATACAAGTGTTGCCTCTGTTGTCACTAAAAAAGAAGGCTTGATGTTCCCCACTCTCAATTTGTTCCTCATTTTTATCACCTAAGACAATATGAATGGAAAGTAGCAGGTGTGGCTTCCCTACGACCTTGGCTTACCGTTACTTCAGCACACAGACATCAAAGGAGTCCTTCTTGACTAAAGCACAGCAGTCAGTTGCTCTTCCTTTAAACTGTATTTTCTTAAGGCATTTCCTGCTGCTCGCCTTGGCTGGCTGAGATCTTTTGGTATTGTTCTGAGTTATAATCAAACACAATGTAGAGACGGAGGAGCCACTACCGGTTGAATAGAGGCCATGAATCACACTGACTGATGGTAAACGCACTTCCTAGAAGTGTTATTTTCTTATTTTAAACCACTATTCTGGGTTTTACATCAAACTGTTCCCCAATTTAAGAGTTCCTGGGGAATTAAATCACAAAAAAATAGCCATTTTAAAAATATCCATTTAAAGCGAACTTCCTCCTTCTGATGGAAAATCTTAAAGCAGACTTATGATTTTGGAGAACCATCCTAATATCTTTGCTGAGAAAAAATATTTTTTTCCTCCTGAAATTGTTTAACCTATTCCACAATATATCCATATTAAGTCTGCTCTCTGTAAATACAAACTGGAAAGAGAACTGGCTCTGACACACTTGTTTTACTACTGGTTTTGTCTCAATGGTGTCTGTGTCATCCAGCTGGCCTGATATGGAAAGTGAGGATTGCTACCCCTATTCTATTGATGCAGTATATTCCCTATTCATCTGTTTCTGTAATTATATCCCCTATTCCATTGGTTCAGTGATTATTACTTCTGATATCCATGATATCCAATTTGTGATAAAGGCCCTACTTCATTGCAGCAACTCCCAGTGAATTCGGGACAGTCAATGTCAAGACATGCATTTTCGGAAGCACTTCTGATGCCATTCAGATTCTTATCACGCTGCTCACTCAACCAGGAAGTCTACTCCGCAATCCATATATGCCAGGAGGAATGCACTCGTCTTCCACTTGGATTAGGCTCACATGTGATCTAGCCAAAACAAGGAGTTGCTAAAGAGCAACAAGGCAAGGCCACCATATTTGCTTACTAACCCCCCAAAACTGGGCGGTTCTGGTCAGTTGCACTGCCCTCCGTGGGAACCCTGGGGCAATCAGCGAGCAGGATTGGAACCCTGGTCTCATAATGATGCCGTTAACTGTGAGGCAGGGTCTTAAACCGTGTAATAAAATGCAAATGTATCTGTCTTCATGATAACTTGATCACACTGTTTGTTTTCAGGTGCTCTGGTGGATTTTCTTAAGACCACTGAGGGATCCAACATACCCATCCACACCCTCATTGATATGGCCTCTCAGGCAAGTCCCATTCTCTTTCAATCTCAATAGCTCTCGCTCACTATTCAGGTTAGTTCCATAAAGGTTCTCTTTCATAGCATTGCAAAAGAGTGGCTATATTGTATTTTCAAAGTTTTCTAATAAACTACCAGATTCACAGCTTTGATGTACATTTTCTGGGATTTTAAGTAATTTATTATTCATAACATGTCTACTGGCACTTATGGGTACATTACGTGTCTGTAATTATCTCTGACCCTCTTGTCCTCATCACGTAAAATATGTGGTTATATAAAATGATTTTAGAATACAAAATTGAATAACAAAAATAAATATTGCAGGTAGGACCTACTATTCCCGAGGCATTGATGATTCATATCATAGGCTCTTGTCCTCTTTTGCGATAAAAAGTATACAATTAATAATTATAAATTAATTTATAAATTAATTTAGCACCTACAGTGCTTTTTGTTACTAAAACAATCTCAAAGCGGTTGAAAATAAGAAAAAATAAGCTAAAATGTGTACCGGAGGAGCTACATTTAGAGTAGCCTATAAAATAGTTTTTTGGGTGGTTATTTTCGAACAGATGATCTATGACGTTTTTTTCAACAGTGGGAGATAAGCATGTTGTCCACTAATAGGCAGGCAGCACAGTTCACTCTCTATTCAGTTTCTCAATGTTGCCTTGCTGCCTCCACTATCTGATTGCAACTTCCCTGGAGTTGTTGACTTAGTTTTGTTATAAGGTAAAAGCTAATACATTTTAAAATATTTTTTTTTTTTTAAAGATTGGGAATAAGAAAATTTGAGGCAAAATATTTCTGCAAGATGCTTTGCACAAATGGAACCTTCAAGTATCAAGGATTTCGTATCGTCTGTCTCCCAAATGTTCTTTCTGTCATTCACCTCCATTTTGATCCTTGTCGACAAGAAACAGCTCTTGCTATTATAGGAATTACACTAATCTCACTGCTACAATGGATGCCCTGTTTGAGAAGTTTACTAACAATTACCCCATAGTTCTGGGTACCTTAACACAAATCTGTCTGTGTCACCACTAAGGGACTCACCCCTGTCACAGTGCAATGTGTAACCCAAAGATGTGATACCTGAGAGATACATTGCATATTTCACAAACTGTTCTCCAAATCACACATGTACCAAACCTCATAAGACCCAGAAAGCAGTTGTATTGCAGTTTGAGCATCTAGTTCTGAAAATAGCTTAATTTGGAGTAGTTTACAGCCAAAGATGGGTTCAACGAAGCGAAAGGAGGGAGAAAATTTGATTTCAACAACATCTAATCTAATTGGGATACACCAATGTCATTTCATGGTTACATTATTTAACTATCAATAGATGGAATTGAGCTACATGGAAATGTTATAATAGGGTGATAGAAATGTCAAATAGTTAATCTCAGCATACTCTCAAAACTTCCCGTGGTAGAGAAGAGCATACTCTATGTATGTCAGGTTATTATGGGGAAAAGACAACATTCTTGAGCCATGACTTGAACATTGATGGCATTCAGCACTATACTAAGTCCGTAGTGAGAAAGAACCCTAAGAGAGGGTTTTGCGGACACAGACTAAGCCTAGTTCTTGACTAAAAAATCTAGCTGACCATTACATTTATACTGATTTTTCAGTCCAGGACTAGGCTTAAATTGGTCCTAACAGTCACAGAATTGGATTTACATTTGAAATGACTCCCATAAAAAATGACTCTAGCCCAACAGTCAAAAATGTCAAGTGTTTCAACTTACTGTTTCCAGTTTAGAGCCGAACATAAGAGTAGGTCTAAGTTGACTAAGATATACTTACCACCG
This sequence comes from Esox masquinongy, assembly GCA_016801175.1. Classification (NCBI taxonomy): domain Eukaryota; kingdom Metazoa; phylum Chordata; class Actinopteri; order Esociformes; family Esocidae; genus Esox; species Esox masquinongy. The sequence continues at coordinate 29,341 of JACXGI010000673.1, forward strand.
TTGAGTTGTGTGGTTGTTCCACAGTTACATAAAATATATGCTCTCTGTCGCTCTAGTATCTACTAAATTACTCAATTGTAAACATGCAAAATATAGTTAGGGCATGCGTTGCTTCTTCAAAATGAAAATGTTGTGTTATATATTGTTTTCGTGTGATGTGACAGACAATGAAACACAACATGACCCCTAGAAATAGTTCAGTGAAAATAGTTCAGTGAAAACTGAGACATCTCTGGTTCCAGAGGAGTGCATGATGAGCTGAAGTTCATACAACACACGTACATCTTGGCTTTCTGCCAAGGGCCACAGACCCCATGACGCCTATCTGTGAGATTCTTACATCTGAAATATGCTCCAAACTTCCAAAAACATACACTGAGACATGTACTGAACCTATGAGAAGGGCCTGGAGTGTGTTTTCATAAAACACACACAAAGCTGGCACAGAAAATACTCTTACACTCTTACTACCATATGTTTTAGAATCATACTAATCTCTCTCATGCAAGGAATGATATGGTTTAACCTCAAAAAAACTGGTCATAATACTTGTTTAACATAAAACAATAATTATAATTAGACTACAGTCTCAGTAAATAAATTAAATAATATGATAGCGTACTATCCCAACAGACACACAATGTCTTTCTGACGTCATTCTGATGTCGTGACCACAACAAGACATCAGAATGGCATCAGAAAGACGTAGTGTGCCTGTTGGGTATGCTCTAAATACAGTAATTTTTCAAAAATACCATATTATTCACTGTCAAAATAGATATAAAAACCCATCACCCCCTTTTATGTTCAGAATGTGTCTCTGTGTGTGTGTGTTTTGTGAGTTTGCACAAAACACTATAGTAAATAGAGCAGTGCTTGTAACATCAACCAGACCTCGGGTATGTTGGTTCTTCCATTTGCTCTTTAGGATCAGGAGAATATAAAAATAGAGCGTGACAAAGAGACTTCCTAGCAGGGCTATTTGGCTGGGACAGAGAGGCAGCGGGCTGCCAAGGGATCATAACCTACCGCTGAAAAATTAGTGGAGCACAGAAGTGAGGAGCTGGGATTTGACCTGGGGAAGTGGGAACCTCCCTTTCACAGTCATCACCCTCTGCCCTGTCAGCCTCAAACACACACACACACACACACACACACACACTGTGTTTACTGTATGATGTACTGCCTTCTGTAGGTGGCTGAGGGAATGGCCTACATAGAAGAAAAGAACTACATACATCGGGACCTGCGAGCGGCAAACATCCTTGTGTCTGATGAGCTCATCTGTAAGATTGCTGACTTTGGACTCGCCAGACTTATCGAGGACAACGAATACACAGCCAGAGAGGGTAGAGCGACTTTTCTGTACACTTGAAAAACAGACGCACTTGAATGTTCTGTCTGCTAGGCACTCTCTCTGTACCGCAGCGCCACCAAGTGTTCATCTAGAAAGAGCTTTTGAAATTATCATGAACCAAGCTTTAAACCCATTTCATTTCTCCTTTTCAGGTGCAAAATTCCCCATTAAATGGACAGCACCTGAAGCTATAAACTATGGAACCTTTTCCATCAAGTCAGATGTGTGGTCTTTCGGGATCCTCTTAACAGAGATTGTGACGTATGGCCGCATCCCGTACCCAGGTATAAGTCAGTTGACACTCCACACAATTTACCACAGTTTCACAAAAACAAATCACACATTCTCCACAAAATGTTGTCAACCAAAATACCACACTTTGACCATGGTGTCAGCCAGACTAAATCCACATGTCATATCTCCTCCCACTCTAAGGCATGACTAACCCAGAGGTGATTCAAAACCTGGAACGAGGTTACAGGATGCCCCGACCTGAGAACTGCCCTGAAGATCTGTACAAAATGATGTACCTGTGCTGGAATGAGTGCCCAGAGAACCGGCCAACCTTTGAGTACCTGAGGAGTGTTCTTGAGGACTTCTTCACTGCCACGGAGGGGCAGTACCAGGAACAGCCCTGAAAAGACAAAAAGACAGATGAGAGAGGAGGGTCTTGATGAACATTAACTCCAAACAGCTGTTAACACATAGAAATATGGTCCCCACTTGTTAAAGTCTTGTGATACTGTCTGAGAATCATTCCAAATCTCATTTTACAACAAACATTGCAATCTAAGGCTGAGCAGACAGACAGATAGAAACCTAATCCTTTAAAGGATGTAAAACACAAAAAGCATTTATTATGTGACATTTTTGAGACACCTGGGAAGATGCCACTTTACTGTAACATCTGCATTTGCATTTCATTTCTATACTTTCTTCCTCTTTATTCTCTTTAGAGAGTCCTATAATCTATTTGTATATTTTCAATTTACATTTAAGTCACTTAGCAGACACTTAGCCAGACTGACTTGTTGTGCATTGATCTAAAGAGAGCTACGTGGGACAACAACACAACCGGGTCAAAGTACATTTTTACTCAATAAAGTAGCTACAGTATCAGTAAAGTTGATGCAAAAACAAATCAGTGTTAGTTTACGTAAGGCAAATGTTTGCTACTTTAATTTTTCCTTGGGTGGGAGAGCGATGTGAGTTATTTTAGATATTCTTTAAAGACGGAGGGCTTCAGAGTGTTTTGGAATACGGACAGGAACTCTGCTGTCCTTTAACTGGCCTGGGCATCAGCTGCCTTCCCAAATAACCACAGGGGGCAAAACGAAGTGCTATGATGGCACAGGCTGGGAGCCCAGCCAAAGGAGAGTTCCTTTAGTCCAGATGGGAGATGACAAGTACCAGAATTACAAAATTGACTGCTTCCTGTGTGAGGTAATGTCTGCTGTGGACGAGTAGCGAATCTATGTTTTGACATTCAAGAATGACAGGGTGTTGTGCAGGTTCATGTCAAGACTTGTTTGCTGTCTGTGAGGGGGCCACTATGGAGTTGTCAACTACAGTGATGGAGTGGTTTTGGATGAGACAGCCAGGCAGCCAAGGGAATATCAAAAGTATTTGAGTGTCGTCCGCAAAGAATGATGATAGGAGACACCATGTGAGGATATGACAAAGTGAATTGATGTATTGATAGAAGAGGAGAGGGCACAGAACCAAGGCCTGGAGGGCCAAATCTTCACATCACCAAGGAAGAGCAGCCAATCCAAGAGTGTTCAGAGCATGAGAGCCCAGCCCTGGGAGGGTGGAGATGATCTGATGATGATTCACAGTGTTAAACACACATACGTACTATAGATCTATCAGAATAGAAGTGAAAGTCAGCTTGGACAGTACATAGAGCCTCTTTCGCACAGAGGAGAATGGTGTCGGTTGAAGAGTAACCCGTCTCAAAGTCCTGACTGGTTCTGGTCGGGGAAATAGTTCTGAGAGAGGTAACTAGAAAGTTGGTCAGGTATAACACGCTCAAGGATTTTGTAAAAAAATAAAGACAAGGCGGGTCTTTCTTTTCTAGATTTGTTTTGATTTTACATTAGAGGGATCACATTCATTTGGGGGGGGGCATCAAATCAGAGGGAAGAAAGACAGTTGTTAGTGATGAGTTGATGAGGTAGGTTAGGAATAGAAAAGAAGTCTGGACAAAGATGGATGGGGTGGGGTTAGGGGAAGAGGTCAATGCGTAGGGTAGTTCTGTACATGGGACCTGGGAGACGGAGGCGACAGAGGAAAAGGATTAAGGAGAGAGGTGGCAACTAAGTTTTCTAGGGCTAGACGCAGAACCTTGAAAATGGAATTTGATAGAAAGTGGCTTGCATAGGGAGGAACAGATGGTAGCAAGGGTGTGTGAAAGGATAATTGTTTTCACTCAACTGTCCACAGCTCTGTTCTGTTAGATTGCAGTGAGTCACTTCGCCACAGAGCAGGAGGGGAGTGCTGAGCTTACCAGGAGGAAAGAAGACAGTGATTGTCATATGATGTAGAGAGAACAGCAGTCAAACAGGCACTCTGGAGACAGAAGGATTCAGCAGAAAAGAGAAATACTAGGATAGAAGAAAGTAGTGGGACAGACAGAGGGATGATTATGATTGGTCATGGCCATTTGGGTGTAGGGCTGAAAGGGTAGGTTTTGGGAAGGGAAAAATAAGTGAATAAGGAAATAGAGGGGAATGTTGCTGTACATTTGATTACTAAATGTATTATTATTATTATATATCTTATAACAACACAAAGGTACTCTGTTCATTTACTTGTTTATTTAATTCATGCTTGTTCAAACAAGAAATTTGAAATGTAAATATCGTAATTTAATAAAATTCAACAAAAGTATAAGGCGTGCTCAAAAAGACCCCAAAAACGTGTTTGTTATCTGTGTGATCTGTCTGCAACGCCCTCTGGGTTTTGAATTACTATTTGATTGGTTCAAGGGCTGCTGTTTTTTGTCCACTGTAGTTAGCTAGTCTGTGTGTACTAGCTAGCTAGCTAGTAACATTGAAATAAGGTAAAATGGCGCTGAGTTCTCAAGGAACAAAGAAAAAAGTTTGCTACTATTATGATGGTAAGTGGTTAGTACTTTGATTATACATTTAGTAGTTGTACAATTTGCTTTGCTTAAGTGGACCAAATGTTTAAATCAGTGGTCAAATTAGCCAGCTAACGTTTACTAGCTAGCTAATGTAATGGTTAGCTTCTCCGATGTGCAAAATGTTCTTGTGCAGCATCCCTAGCTAAGGTAGCTAAAGAAATAGCTGGCTTTGTGCAAGAGCGGGGCATTTCCAGATTGTGTACGTAGCTCATTTACAAATTGTTTACTTAAGCAAGCTTTGGCATTTGCAATCCTCCTCCATTTATAATAAAGTCAAGAAACTTTAGACTTGTATTTTCAAGTTTTTGATTAGCAAACGTGTTAGCTTGCATAGTTAGACAAAGGAAGAACACAATAATTGCATTGGCTGGACCGAATTTGTGGAACGCTAACGAACTTTGGGTAATTACGCTAGTTTTAATTAGCTACCTGAGGATGTTAACTCGTTCTCTGTTTACTGGTACAAATCGGCGGGCCGGCTGTTGGGACCCTTAATGTCTAGTGTACTGTATTATTCCGTAAGCATTGGAATCCAGGAAGCATGCTAGTGCTACATGATTAGCTATGTAGCTAACGTCTGGTAGCCCTACATTGACACGTAATTAACTGAGTTATATTATAACAGTAAAACTGTAGTTAAGTTAATACAGATAATGAAATGCGTAATTATTAGGCTATATGGGTAATTGTTGGGCCAGATTACTACGTAACGAATAACATATTTCCCCGGACATAGCTAATTACCAGGCTACCAATGATCTGAACAACGGCATGTTTCATTAAGATTGCTTGCTTAACAATCAACCAATCAAACCCAAACATTTTGAAACAAGTAGCTAGGACGATGCATCCATTGCCTTTAATGTTTTTGCTAATGTTCGTCGCCTTCCTCTTTTCATTCTAAGGTGATGTCGGTAATTACTACTATGGCCAGGGGCACCCCATGAAGCCCCATCGTATCCGCATGACACACAACTTGTTGCTCAACTATGGCCTGTACAGAAAGATGGAGATATATGTATGTTGAAAATCCTGAAAAAATGTTATCAGCGTGAGAAAAAGATTCCCGTTTGATAGTTCACAATTGAAAATTGTAATTCCTGGTTTGTGAGACTCAGTAACCGATTTTCTCCATGTCGGTCTGTTTCAGCGACCTCATAAAGCCAACGGTGAGGAGATGACCAAGTACCACAGTGACGACTACATCAAGTTCCTGCGTTCCATCCGGCCAGACAACATGTCAGAGTACAGTAAACAGATGCAGAGATGTGAGTCTGGGGCAGGGAGAATATTGCGTAGGCTGTAGCCATATTTGTCAACACATTTTAGTTATTTTTAATTATCTTATTATTGATTTATTTTTTTTTAAATCTGAAATTCCCTCACAGTTAATGTTGGAGAGGATTGTCCTGTGTTTGATGGCCTGTTTGAATTCTGCCAGCTCTCAGCAGGTGGCTCTGTTGGTAAGCTTATTTGATTGTCATGCATATTTGCAGGTCTACCCAGTGGGATGAGACATTGTGCCTGGATGCTATTATTATTAATTCTTTGATTGGCTTATCTTCACATTTGTTTTAGCTGGTGCTGTAAAGCTGAACAAACAGCAGACAGACATTGCCATTAACTGGGCCGGAGGTCTCCATCATGCCAAGAAATCTGAGGCATCTGGTTTTTGCTATGTCAACGACATCGTACTTGCCATTCTGGAGTTACTGAAGTGAGTACAAGAGTCCCACAGCTGTTAATCAAATATATGTTAATATTTATATAGGAAATTATGTAGCTGACTGATCACAACTTCCCATTGGGCCATGATAGGTAGACACAGAACATTTATGAAATTACCGTGAAGTATTTTGATGGTAAATCATCTCTCCCCAGATACCACCAGAGAGTTCTCTACATAGACATTGACATCCACCATGGAGATGGAGTGGAGGAGGCGTTCTACACCACAGACAGGGTCATGACAGTGTCCTTCCACAAGTATGGAGAGTACTTCCCTGGCACTGGAGATCTTAGGGTGGGTGGGTGTGTGTGTCTATGTGTGTGTCTATGTGTGTGTCTATGTGTGTGTCTGTCTGTGTCATGTCATTGTTTATTAACGGACGTTAAGTTCCTGGTTTGATTAACAATCAAAACATTTTTGGTCGGCTTTGAGTTCATGTTCATATTTGCAAGTAACTGACAGCTTTTGTATTTGTTTTGAAGGATATTGGTGCAGGGAAGGGCAAGTACTATGCTGTGAATTATCCCCTGAGAGATGGGATAGATGACGAGTCTTACGAAGCCATATTCAAACCTGTAAGTCTAACTTTATTCTCTCATCTCCTCCACTCAGTCCCACAGACCCAGATGTAGACCCCGTTCATGTCCGTTTAGCCAGCCAGATGTTGTAATCTAATCTGTCTGCGTAGATCATGGCTAAAGTGATGGAGATGTACCAGCCTAGTGCAGTGGTTCTTCAGTGTGGGGCGGACTCTCTCTCAGGAGACAGGCTTGGCTGCTTCAACCTCACCATAAAAGGCCATGCCAAGTGTGTGGAGTACATGAAGAGCTTCAACCTGCCACTGCTGATGCTTGGTGGGGGAGGCTACACGATTCGTAACGTGGCCCGCTGCTGGACCTATGAGACCGCTGTGGCCCTGGACAGCTCCATACCTAACGGTGAGGTCTCCTGCTGCGTCTGCGATTTTATGTGCACTTTTGAGTTTTACTGTCTTTTACAGTATTAGATGACAGGACAGAGTGTTTGTTTCAGAATGGACTCAACTACAGCAGAAATCGAGTATGTCATTGTGATAAACCATTAACATTTCAGAACTTCCATACAATGATTACTTTGAGTACTTTGGGCCGGACTTTAAACTGCACATCAGCCCGTCCAACATGACTAACCAGAACACCAACGACTACCTGGAGAAGATCAAGTAAGTCCTTAAACGCAGCATGTTTTCATCCACTCTTTGTCTACAACAAATAACTACAACCCCATTTCAAAAAAGTTGGGACGCTGTGTAAAATGCAAATATAAACAGAATTCAATGATATGCAAATCATTTAACCCTATATTTGATTGAAAATAGTACAAAGACAACAAATTTTTTTTTTTTTTGGAAAAACACATGATTCCATAGAGACAATAACATTTCTTAGTTTCAACATTAGATATGTTTTCTTTTAACTATTTTCTATTGAATATAGGGTTTAAATGATTTGCACATCATTGCATTCTGTTTCTCTTTGCATTTTACACAGCGTCCCACCTTTTCTGATACAGGGTTGTAGGATAGTATGTCTATCATTCTGTATTAGTCCCAGGCCAAGTCACTGGTCAATTACCGCACTTTCTGAGGGAAACCCTATTTAAGTTGTAATCTTTTGATTTAGTTCAGTAAAATATATTTACACAAAGCAATAAAAAAGGCCAAAATGCCGGTTTCTATGCTAAACCTCTGGGGATGGTCTGACATGGTCTTTGTCTGGGGTAGTCTTGGAGCACTGGGCGCACCTGTACAGTGATCACAATACAAATGAACTGTATATTCACACAGCACTTTAAACACATTCAACAAACAGCATAGCTTTATATTCTAACCATCGTTTCAAACAAGTTGGCTGAGGAGGCAGACTGACAGGTCAGTGCAAAACACATTTCTGATTAATGAGCTGATTAATATGCCGAACCGTCTGTCCCTTCAGGCAGCGTCTGTTTGAGAACCTGCGCATGCTGCCCCACGCCCCAGGGGTCCAGATGCAGGCCATCCCAGAAGATGCCGTGCAGGAGGACAGTGGAGACGAGGATGAGGAGGACCCCAACAAACGCATCTCCAGTAAGTTACTGTTCACGTTTTTAGACCTGGCCGACAAGACACAAGCCACGTCTGACCAACAACACAACAAGACCTTTTCAGGCCCCTTGAGGGGATTTCCACACAGATGTGGAACATGAATGTTGGAACTACACTAACAGGAGCCTGTAATGTGGCTGCAGGCTAAATGTGATTTAAACTAATAACTGACAAGAATAGCAGGTTTATTACTGAGTTGAGTAAATGTGATAAAGGACTGATGGATAAAAAAAAAAAAAATCACCCTGAAGCATTTGCAAGTTAAAGAACATTAGGGCTCAACGTTAAAATTTTTTGCCACTGGCCCAGTGGGGGCTCAGTGGGGCCAGTGGGTTTGAAACTTACTAGCCCCAAAATTATTTTTCTGTCCCTCCTTCCAAAAGTTGTAAATTATCAGTGTTACAGCATTAACCAAATACTTTTGTTACTTGTTTAATCCTTTATGAAATGCATTCTGGATATATAAAACATAAAAAATATTTTTATATTTCTTTCATCACATTTCTAATTATAAAAATTAAAGAAAAGATAAGTCAACAAAACATTTGACTTTTAAACAAAACACAAACTCATTCATCCCCGGGGGAACAAGGCGAACGGCTGGTCCGTCTTAGTTACTGGGTGGCCTATGCAGTTGTAATAAGTCACGCAATCACCCAATGGGCATCTGCATTTAAGTTCCTGACCAGTACGGTCAAGGGCCCTGAAGACGGGTTGTCAACCCCCCACTTGGCTGTCATGCAGACCAGGTGTTGATTGCTATTGGTCCATCGTTATTGTAGAGCCCTAAACATTGAACTGGTAGCCTTATATTTTATTGAAACTCTTCACCTTGAATGTGAAAATAATATAAGTGGTATATGCCATTTGAGAGAACCTAAAGGGGCTATGTGTGTTTACAATGGCATTTCCTTTATTTATTTATTTTTTGTGAGGGTAAATAAGGATATGCTTAATTTCAATTGTAGGGAATTGATTGTAAAATACAGTAAACTACACTTAGTCTGTTTGTGAAAGAAGACCTATGTTTTTCCAATGATTACCACAACCATAATTCTTGATATACCCTTTTTTTGCAACAGCGACAAAACAACATCCCAGACATTTGCAACTAAAATTTGGGTGTTCATTTTGTGCATATTGATGATTTGGCAATCATTTTGTGGCCAAACTTAATTACAATTTCTGTTGATTAGTAATCAGCGCCAAAATTGCTGTTTCTGCTCCATTGGCATGCCGACATTTTCCTGCTTGTAGTTAACATAAGAGTTGCACGTCATCCATCCCCCAGTCATACAAATTTGTCCCAGTTACTCCCGAGAAGATACGCTCACACTCCTGTCCTCTGTTGTGCAGTTCGTGCCCACGACAAGAGGATTGCGTGCGATGAGGAGTTCTCAGACTCTGAGGATGAGGCTGAGGGTCAAGGAGGCGGACGCAGAAACGCAGCCAGCTTCAAGAAAGCCAAGAGAACAAAGACTGAGGAAGACAAAGAGGGAGAAGAGAAGAAAGGTGAGGAGAAGAAAGCAGGTGATGAAAAGAAAGCTGATGAGAAGAAAGGTATCACAATCATTTCATTCTTTTTTTTTTTTCTTCATTCTTGTTTGATGCACATGCTTTTCTTTTTTTATTGTGTTTGTGTACAACTGGACACAGTCATCTAACATTTGAATTAGGGATGGATCACTTCAGATCAGTTAATGAAGTCAACCGAATGCTCCTCATTTATACGCGTTCAAGAGAATTTCAATTAGTGTACAACCTTGAAAAGGAATTGACCTCAACCCTGATTTAAACAATTATAAACATTTAAATCACAGACATACCACATCCCCCTGTATATTTTACTTTCGCTTAATTATTATTTACTTTTTTATTCTTTATTATAGAAGTAAAAGAAGAAGAAAAGCTGCCAGAGGAGGAGAAAATGGACACAACAAAGGGGTATGTGAACATTCCAAAGTCCATTTTAAACATGTGAATTGAACCTCAGGTAAGCATCAATAATTATATGAAATGGTTATACTTGTGACCATTGGAAATGGTTTGAAGGTGTACACCTGACTCATGGTCAGCCCATGAAAATTGCCAAGATCCTCCAAAAGACCTATGACCACCAATACAAAATGTGGTTCAGGTGTGCTGCAGGTCATTTGGGGAGAGGAATCCACTGCTCTCTGTCTTTTGATTAGCTAGGATCGGGTGTCACTCTTGTCTTCCAGACCAATGATTGGTTTGCATCGTGGTATGTACCTGGAAGGAGATTTTCACAGTGTAGGGTGGGAAAAGGATATGAACCCCTCGGGTAATGACTTCTCCAAAAGCTAATTGATGTCAGGAGTCGGCTAACCTGGAGTCCAGTCAATGAGGCTACATTGGAGGTGTTGTGAGAGCTGCCCTGCCCTGTAAAAACACTCACAAATGTACTTTTTCTATTCACAAGGAGCAGTACCTGATTTGAACCATGCCTCAAACAAAAGAGATCTCAGAAGACCTAATATTTATAATTGTTGATTTGCATAAAGCTGGAAAGTGTTAAAGTTTCTAAAAGCTGTGATGTTTGTCAGTCCATAGAAAGACAAATTATCCCTAAATGGAGAAAGCTCAGCGCTGTTGCCACTCACTAGGGGTGGCCATCGTGCAAAGATAATTGCAAGAGCCCAGCGCAGAATGCTCAGTGAGGTTAAGAAGAATCCTACAGTGTCAGCTAAAGGCTTACAAAAATCTCCAGAACATCTGTCGATAAGTCTGTGATACGTGAAACACTAAACAAGAATGGTGTTCATGAGAAGACACCACAGAAGAAGCAATCGCTGTCCAAAAAAACATGTACGTCTTATGTTTGCAAAAGAGCACCTGGTTGTTCCACTGCACCACTGGCAAAATATTCTGTGGCCAGATGAAACCCACGTTGAGTTTGGAAGGAACACACAACATTGTGTGGAGAAAAGGGACAGCACACCAACATCAAAACCTCATGTCATCTGTTAAGTATGGTGGAGGGAGCATCTTTGTCTGAGTCTGCTTTGCTGCCTCCGGGCCTGGACAGCTTGTTGTCGTCATTAGGAAAATGGTGAATTCCCAGGATTGTCAATACATTTTGCAGGAGAATGTAAGGCTATCTGTCCAACTGACACTCAACAGAAGTTGGGTGATACAACAGGACAACAACAACCAAAAACATCCAAAACACAAGTAAATCAACTACAGAATGGTTTTGAAAGGAGAAGTCTTTTTAAAGCCATCAGAAGTCCTGACCTCAACCCGAATGAGATGCTGTTACATGACCTTGAATGATTCACACTTAACATCCCAAGAATATTGCTGAACTGCTCAACAGTTTTGTGAAGTGGAATGATCCAAAATTCCTCCTGACCGTTGAGCAGGTCTGATTCACTACTACAGGAAATGTTTGGTTGAGGTTATTCTTGCGAAAGGAGGGTCTACCAGTTATTAAATCCAAGGGTTTACATACCACTTCAAATGTTTACACGGTGTGTTCAATAAGGAAATGAAAACATATAATTGTTCGTGTGTTATTAGTTCAAGCAGACTGTTTGTCATGTTGTGACTTAGATCAGTGTTTTTCAACCCTGCTCTTGGGGCACACCGCCCTGCATATTTTAGATCTCTCTCTGCCCTCCCATACCTGATTTAGCTCATCAAGGACTTGATAATGCGCTGATCACTTGAATCAGGTGTGATAGAGCAGGGAGAGATCTAAAACATGCAGGGCAATGTGCCTCCAGGAGCAGGGTTGAAAAACACTGACTTAGATAAAGATCAGATCAAATTTTACTATTTAAATCGAACTATTCCACTATGTTAGGGATTCTACACAGCAATATGCAATTTGACCAGTGATGTAGTTACTTTGTTTACCAGAAAGTGCTCTTGCATTTATGTTAAGGTTGCTTGTGTGAACGCGTCCAGATACGTGATCAATGTTTGATTTGCCTCTACAGAATTTGTTACAAGAAATAAACACAGCCACCTGAGCTTAGTGTAGTGCTAAATGTGTGAGCTGAAGTGATGTACTGCTATCATGTAGCCTTTGATCAAGTGTAACAATGTCAACTTTTTCTAAAGTTTAAAAGTATGTACTCAGAAAATATATTTTTCCTTTGTTCTTCCAACAGGCCAAAAGAGGAGTCAAAGACACCATGAAGGAGTTGGTAGCCCTCTTAAAGCAATTGCACCTGTTCAGAATGGTTCTGTTTTTTTAGACTAGTCAACTTTACTGGCTGCTGCAAAGGAAATCAAAAGGACTATACATTTTAATTACAGTTTCGGCCCCTTCTGATTTGGAATGGGCTAAACATGTATTTTCTATTACACTTAAAATGCTGTTCAAGGACAGTCATGTTTTGTTTTTTTAACTACTGTGGTTTTATTTTTGATGCTTTGTTCTGAATCTTTTTTTTCTTAAAAACTGCTAAACGTTTCCCAAACAATTATGTAGTTCATAGTAAAGGCCTGGTACAAGTTAGTATGCTTTTTCTACATCTTTTGGATTTATTTAAGTCTTAAATATGTTGGTATGTCATTTACCCCCTACCCTTTTGTATATTGAGCCCTGAGTCCCACCATTGTCCAGTGCCTTTGAAAAAGTAGTTAAAGCATGACTTTTAGTTCCACTTCTCATATGTACTTCTGTTACCTGCCAAAGCTACCCAGCTTAGCATTGTTGTCCAGGCAGAATTAAACTGAATCCTACTGCTATAGTACTGTATGTGATAAAAGCGAAATATTTGTGATTGTCTTCCATCAATGTATTGTAGTTTTGTATTCAGAGTCATTATTTAGTACCAGTGACTGTGTAGGGCCCATGTCATCCCAGCATTATAACAAAACCAGCATTTATGGATTACTTCACTTGACCAGGATGTTCAGCAAAGTTATTTTGGTGAGGCAGATTCCTTTAAGAGAATGTTTTAAATCCGATCTGAAGTAGTCAAGTTGGAGCCACTCAAAATGTCATGACACACTCAGTGTTGTATATACTTTGATTTTATTCAGAAAACATCGTCATACCAATATTTGAAGGACCACACAATCTGTTAGACTATACTTTTAGAAACCAATAAACAATACTATGAAAAGCTTTTCTCATATTCTACATATTATTGAAACATTTCATTTCCTGAGGGTTGCTGAACACGAGATGCTAAAGTTACCTGAATGTTTAAGTAAATAACTAGTAATCTATGGTGAATGGTCATTCATACTTCAATAATGATCTTATCAAACTGTATTTTCTTCTGTGCCCATATTGTCAATAGGTTTCTGGTTCATATAAAGCATATTGTTTTAGAAAAATTTAATGAAAAACAAAGATCAAATGAATTAAACTCTAATAAACTGAAATAATTATTGGACGGTGTTGTACGTGGACACTGAGAATTTCAGAGATCTGAATGACTATTTTACATGATGATGGAGGAAACCTGATTGCTAGACAAGTTTCTTTAACCAGTAAGGAGATCTTTATATTAAGAGGTAAAGAGATGCCCACTCTGAAAGTGTGGTAACAGGAACAAAAAGACAAATGGCCATCCTGAACTGATGTTTAATCCTGGTAAGGAAATGCCCCCCACCAGCCAAGATAGGTTTCCAAGGAAACACTTCAAGCAGTATTCTAATGAAAGTTAACACTTCTAGTCTGCTTAAGAATGACAGTGTCTGCGAGGAAAATAATTATCTTTAACTTCCTGTAGGTAAAGATGAGTGTAATCAAAAGAATAAACAATGTTCAGTACATTTCTACCACAAAACCCTCCCACTTGCTAGAAAGAACAGGTTCAGATCATATGGGATAAACAAAGTCTACAGTACATGCGTTTGTGTCCTTTCCAGTACTTGGTTTTACACTTTTTAAAATACTCAAAGGGGAAAAAAAGTTGAGAGCCTACACACCCAAGAGGAAAGTGGTTTGATTCATTCTGAGTATTTCTACATTCAGTTCAACCCATGGCAGTTTTAGGTTAACTTTACTAAGATGTGTAATAGGGAGAGGTGTACAATACCCTGGCCAATGGACCTGTGAGTTGAGGTTGTACTGAAGGGAACAAATTGTCAGTTAATGTGTGGGTATTAGGCCTACTGGCAGTTGATACTTCAAGTGGCTAATATGTAACATGATAGAAACCCTTTGACTGCCACCTGCTGATGTGTGTCTGGGAGCTCTGCAGAGTGGCATCTTCAGCAGTTTTCCAATAAGGTAAATTTGGCATCATCACCAATTCAAGTAAAAAGCTATTATTTAAATTCTGCATAACACCACGACATTTCATTGTTGTGGACAATTAAAATTGTCTGTTTGCTGCCATATGACTCCAGCGAAATCAGAAAGTAAAAAGGCTCTAAAACAATTGCTGTTTATATTTACAATCCCCTTATCAAAAGGGTTACTCATCGGGCTGACCGGTCTTATCAACAGTAATTTGTAAATCGCAATTCATGGGGAATATTTATTTCTATGGGCAGGAAAAAATACAGATATTACACTTGGAACCAGCAAATTCTCTCCATCTTATTCATTGCTTAATTGGGCAAAAACATCTGTCAGAATATGCTTCATCTTTAGAAAAACCTTTTCACGCCAACATATAAAATTTTGAATAACTATTCGAAACACATTAACTCATCCTTAAACTTAAGGTAGAAGAGTCAATAAAGGGAAGTATAGTATTTAGGTGAACTTCACTGAGAGTGGAACACTAATAGTTCATATTAGTAATATTTTCTTTTCATACTTGATTATTTTACACAAAGGCCACACCGAGGGCCTGTGTTGAAAGGCATTTTCAACTAATCAAACCCTGAAAGTTCTTGCAGTTTACTGGTGAAATTCAATAAGTTACCGGTAATAAACCCTTTCTTGCTACCAAGACGGGAATCTGTAGCAGGGATTTTGTCAACATAGCACACCATTTATGAGCAACAGCAGTTGATTTTTGTCTTAAAGTGCAAAATATCCCTTACAAAAATGTACTCTCTAAATAAAAATGACCCCAGCAAAAACAAAAATGGGCCAAAGTTATTGGCTATCCGATGGCATTGTAACATAGATGAGCCACCACTCCAGTGGAATTAAAAATATGTCAAAGTTCACCAAATGGTTCTTGAGCTGCTTCCATGCTGGTGGTCGATTAGTCCCTATAGCTCAGACAGCTGTTTCAGACCCAGTCACTGTTCTCTGAAGGCGAGTCAGGCCTCAGCAGCTCATGTTGCTCAGCAGGTTCTGCTTCAGGTTCTGGCTCCGCTTCAGTCACAATAGTGGATGACATTTCAGTTTGAGGCTGAATGCGCACCTGCAAAAAAAAGGGGGTGAAACTAAATCCGGACAGACACACCCACCTGAGATACAGTGAATTACATGAGAATTCACACCCCTTAAATGCCTGTCCCCAGGGGGGGTGTGGTCCAGTCAGGAGCTTACACCGCCACACCAGACTGGTCGTTTGAAACACTGGAACTGGTACGTCTGGCATCGATGATCATACCATGCTCAAAGTTGCTTCAGTCACTTGTTTTGCCCATTGTAACATTTAGTCAAATAACAACAGAATGTCTTGATGGCCGTCTGCCTCCACAATAATAGGATAGTTATAATAAAATTAAAATATTTGGTTGATACAATATTTAAAACAGACATCTTGATCCAGTGAAAGGAATGATGACCAAACATTTTACGAGAGGGAAACGGATTGTCCATAACTTCATTTCATTCTGGGTAAGGGAAGAGCAAGTTTAGTTCTGGAGAATATGTTACCGTACCAAATAATTTGGCTAAAAGTTTAGTTACTTTGTATGACCAGGCTCACACCTAAGTTTTAGCTATTTCATACTGGCATCAAATACAAGTTCAGGTCTGAGGCAAGGAACCAAATCATCCGTGATAGTAGTTGGCGTACCCTTTTGGCATTGACGGCCTTCTTTCGTCTCTTGCATGTACTGAGGCGGAGGAAGGAGGTGCAGGCAGCAAAACAGCGGCCTGAGAACACCACCTCCACCAAAGACATTAGGATGAGAGGCACCCACATGATAACAGTTGTTTCCTAGAGAGGACCAAGTAAATGTCAGTAGGGGCTTGTAGTATACTACTAATCTATGTACGTAAACAACCCATATTTTTATATAATCAATATATATAATCAATATATAATCAATAATGATTATAATAATATATAATCAATAATGTTAAAATTACGTTTCAATTTTGAAACGTCAATAAATTAACGGAATGGTAAACTCTACTATCAAATCAATCAAATTAATTTTATAAAGCCCTTTTCACATCAGCAGTTGTCACAAAGTGGTTTTACAAACACCCAGTCTGAAACCCCAAAGAGCAAGCAACAACAGGGTTGATGCACAGTGGCTATGAAAAACTCCCTAATAGGGTCAAAACTTAGGGAGAAACCTAGAGAGGAACCACGCCCTGAGTGGTGGCCAGTTCTCTTCTAGCTGTGCAGGGTGAACATGTTAAGAGTACACATTTTAATAAATAATAAATGCATGTGGCCTGTGTCCAGATTCTATAAATCTGCTACCTTTTGATTAAAGTACTTACATAAATCCTTGTGGGATCAAATGGGCACCCTATGTCAGGGATGGTGGAGTTGTTGCCATCAGTTTGCGCACAATATTTCCGCAGTCCCTGACCTCGATTCTGTATAGCCTTAACCATGGAAACGGTTAACCCCACAGATGAGGCAGCTGCCAAAAGGCCTGACAAAAAACTGACCACCAACAGCATCCACATCTGCAAGAACGTAAGAGGTCAATAAACAATACGTTCCTGCTATAGACATCAGCATGTACATATGCCCATAGATATTTGGATGGTGAAATAGGCAGCTCAATAGCCCGTAATGACAAAGTGAAAACAAGTTCAGGAATTTATGCCAATTTTTTTGAAAATGAAAAACTGAAATATCTCATGTACGTAAGTATTCAGACACTTTGCCATAACACTCGGTATTGAGCTCTGATGCATCCTGTGTCCTTAGATCATCCTCAAGATGTCTGTAGAACTTGATTAGTCCACCAGTGGCAAATTCAGTGCATTGGACATGAATTAAGTCCAGTATGAATTAAAAGACACACGTCTATAAAAGGTCCCACACTTCCCAGTGCATGTCGGAGAAAAAACCAAGCCATAAAGTCCAAGGAACCCTCCAAGCCATAAAGTCCAAGGAACCCTCCATAGAACTCCAACTTAGAATTGTGTCAATGCATAGATCTGGGGAAGCTTATAGAGAAAAAAAACTATAAAGCATTGAAAGTGGAAGAAGTTTGTGACCATCCGGACACTTCCTAGGGCTGGCCGTCCAGCCAAACTAATCAGGCAAGAAGGGTCTTGCTCAGGGAAATGACCAAGAACCCAATAGCCACTCTAACAGAGCGTCAGAGATTCTTTGCAGGGGTGGGAGAACCTACCAAAAGGACAAACATCTCAACTCTCCATCAATTAGGACTTCACGGCATAGAATCCAGATCGGTGTTTCTCAACCCTGCTCCTGGGCACCCCCCCTCGCCCTGCATGTTTTAGATCTCTCCCTGCTCTGTCACACCTGATTCAAATGATCAGCTCATTATCAAGTCCTTCATGAGCTACATCAGGTATGTTAGGGCAGGGAGAGATCTAAAACATGCAGGGCAGGGGGGCATCCAGGAGCAGGGTTGAGAAACACTGGTCTAGATGGAAGCCACTTCTGAATAAAAGGCATATGACATTCTGCCTGAAGAAACAAACGAAATGGAGCAAAATACGGAAGAAAACCTGCCCCATTATGCACAGGACCTCAGACTGGGGCAAAGATTCAGCACACGAACAACACAAAGCACACAATTAAGACAGCGCAGGAGTGGCTTCGGGGCAAGTCTCTGAATATATTTGAGTGGCCCAGCCAAAGCAAGGACTTGACCCTATTGAACATTTGTGTCGAGACCTGAAGACAGCAGTTCCCCAACACTTCCCATCCAATTTGACAGAGCTTGAGAAGAATGGGAGAAACTGCCCAAATCCATGTATGCAAAGCTGGTAGATGCATACCCAAGAAGATTCAAAGCTGTGATTGCTGCCAAAGGTGCTTCTACAAAGTACTGAACAAAGTGAAATACCTATGTATATGAGATATTTTCATATTTTATTTTCAATAAATTGGCACAATACAACAAACCCTGCCTCAGAGACAGACAGTGAGTCAAAAAAAAAAGCCAGAGGACACTAAACACACCCAGACACACAAGCAGGACAAGTTCTAACAAATACTAACACAAAACAGCATTTTGGCCTGTCCATGACAGGTACAGAAATAAATGACCAGCTCATTCTCAAGAGTGAGGTGGTAGTAGAGACTGAGGCAAAATATTTACCATAATCCTGTTTTTCTTGTTTTTGGATAGGACTATGGCTGATATTCCAGCTATGATTCCCTGGGAAAACAGTAATGAAGTCAGAACATAAGCTAATACAAACCACAATCCACTAAGGTAAATGGATAATATATGGACAGATTATACAATGTTTAACCAGAAACAATGTCACCATAAGGTCACACCTTTCACAATATTCCATTTGGGCTAAAAGACAGTTTTGACAAGTCATTTATTCCACTATTGGCAAGCCTGTACTTCAACAAAAATGAAAATAGAGCCAAACCACTGTGTATGGCTTAGACTACTAATACAGAATACACAGACCACACAGGAAACCCATGATCATGACAATTGGGTTTTATGTTCCCGTCACTCACCACAAGCCCTGCCACCAGGGCGATAATGTTGGACAAGGTATACAACTTGGCCCTGGCTAGAGCCTGAATGTGGATGTAAATGTGGAGGTTCCTGAGCACGACGCCATGTACCAACGCTCCCAGCAACAAATTGACATGTCCTACCAGCACCATACCCAGACCCATTTTCATCAGGGTCTTGTTGTCCTGGAGATCAGCGCAGCACACACCTGGAGCAAAGAACAGCAAAGTACAACAACATTGCTGTAATGTTTTAATTACTGTACGAAACAGTAAAGACTGGGTTGAATGTAATAAGAGCACTTCCTTTGTTGGCATAGTGTAAAACTACCTGTAGTGCATATAACTTATAAATCTTGCTGCCACGTAGTGTACAGGGTGACACTGGTTAGGAGTCATGGGGTTTATTCATTCTGCCAAACGAAACATTTCAGTTGCAAAACAAATTAGTCAAATAGAATTAAACAGGGTGGGGGCCTAAACTTTGCTCAAAAATTATCTAAGGAATGACATTGCTACTAAAAAGTTTTGTTTGGTAAAATGAATAGACCTCAAGTTTGATCATTAATGTTTATATGAAGCAGAAAAATCTGTTCTAGTGAGCAGTGCTGGTGATGTCATCCCATGGTCTCCCATAAAAGACCAGGTAACAATACTACAACTCAAGGCTTTGAAAACAAGTCAGTGTATTACACTGTAATGTATTAAACCTAGTGTAATTACAACTGAATTGACTTGGAGCTGGTGCCTAGGTGGAAGGCTTGTCACAATCTTCAACTATCTAAAATCAATTGTGAGCAATGCTACGAACCTAGAGGAGAGGGGTCTCTACATTTTTCTACTTATACCATCACCATAGAAGCTAATGGACTCACGTAGCTTTTGAGTTATCCTCCCCTCAGCCACTTACATGTCTTTTGATCTCAGTAGACCTGTTAAACCAGTCAAATAATCTGTCATTTTCGCAAACAAAAGGTCCAACCGAAATTTAACTTCCGCTTTCTCCCCACAGTGTATAGGAGCGGGGGCTGCCATATTGGGCAGCAATTTGGGTTACTTGCTCAAGGACAGAAAGACACGTTGCCGGCTCTGGCATTCGATCAAGCAACCGTTCATGTTATAATGAATCTCAAAGGCAGAAAAGTTCATTAGCATAACTAGCCCAATGCATATTCAAAACGGCGATATTCTGAACACATCGCATGGCATGGTAACTCACTTCTGTAGCATATATAACTTTACACTGCTTCCATGTAGACTTACCGAACAACGTATAAAAGAACTCTAAACTCACCTAGGTTCACCATGTTGAATTACGCTGGCATTCAGGTCATTCTAAAGATATTCCCGTATCGTAATTGGAATGTTGAAGATGCGTAGCCCTTCACCTTTTTTCGCCTTCCTTTCCACTCACCTGTGTAAAATCAATCTTTACCAGAAGGCGAGACAGCTAGAGACACGCCTTGATTGTACTTTTCAAAATTCATGTGTGGAGCCACTCGACTACCTACATCTCACTGGGCAATTTTTCATGTGCAAGTCCGGGCAGATTATTATTGTACCCCCGCAAAAAACAGACACAGTCAGATCAAATAATACAATAAATAAATGATAATAATTATTATTAATAATAACATCGAATAACGATAATAATCGTCCCAAACATTTTATTATTACTTCTGCGTTTATCCGAGTCTCTTCTGTAGACCTACTGTCTCTGTATATTAAGGGTGTAGGCCTATATTGTTCCCCAAACAACATTTTGTTGGAATTTTTACTGGATAAAATTCAAGTATGTAATTCCCTGTTTATCAGCTAATTTCGCAACTGAAACGTTTGATGGAATTAATGCACAGTTTGAGAACAGTGTTTGGTTTGAGGACGCTAGCTGGCTGTGCAAATTTCTATAAATAACCGAGATGAAAAGCTCTTCCACTATCTTCCTAAATTACATATTCCATGAGCAGCATCATTCAACGTTTTTGTAAAGTATTTTTATTTTAAATTAATAGTGTCACAGCCTGGCTCTTGCAACCACAAGTCAGTTAAAATGATAAAAAATTATCTTTATTAACACAACATCTAATCATAACTTTGAACTTCCTAACCAGCAGACCCTAGTCTGTTCAGCTTAGACAACTTCACCTCCTTCACACTGATCCTGAACACTGGTGTTCCACAAGGCTGCGAGCCCCTCCTGTACTCTCTCTTCACCCATGACTTTGTTCCTTTACACAGTTCCAATACCATCGTTAAGTTTGCACACAACACCACGGTGGTAGGCATGATCAGTGACAATGACGAGTCAGCCTACAGGGAGGAGGTCAAGTGCCTGGCAGCATGGTGCTCTGACAACAACCTGGCTCTCAATGCAGGTGCTCTGACAACAACCTGGCCCTCAATGCAAAGAAGACCAAGGAGTTCATTGTGGATTACAGGAAGTTTAAAGGCTGCAGTGACACACCAGTTCTCATCGATGGCACTGAGGTGGAGCGTGTGTCCAGCTTCAAATTCCTGGGTGTCCAGACACTGCCTTGCAAAGTATGATAAGTTATCAGTTGTTACATGTACATGTCTACCCTGGGAACCTCATTGCTGCTATACCTGCATTTCAGTTGCACATGCCACCTTGCACCTTCAATTTGCCTGCACTGCACATTTAGAATTGCCATTGTACTTGCATTTGCCTCATTGCGCAACTATTCATTTCCCACTTGTACATTCATATACTTAATACTTGTAAATGTTTCTGCCCTCCCCTGTTTGCCTTCATTGCTCATTTAGAATTGCCATTTGCACTGTATTTACCCTCATTGCACATCTATACATTTCACTTGTGACATACACTATACCTACTACATTCCTACCCTCTACTTCTATTTGCAATTGTTTTGTATTCATTAACTTTACTCTGGCAAAGCTCAACCGGGTTTTTTTTTTAGTATTTTCTGTTCCAGAGAACGTGGTGCTCTTGCTCTCTGAGGCTGATGCCACAAACACTATAGGCCGGTTTCGCGGACACAAATTAAACCTAGTGTAGGGCTAAAAAATCCCGCCCAAAGGAACTCCAGACCGCAACAGCACTGGATGACCAGACCACTGAGGTTGAAAGCAAGAACCAGAGTTATACTTCAATCACAACAGGTATTTTATCCACAGAAGCCTCAAACAACATCTTACCAGATGCTGGGCTGAGACCAGGCTGGATACTGAAATGTCCAACAAGAGGTAAAATCCTTGATCATGTTTACAGCAATATTCTATCATCAAAGAAGTGAGTCAGCTCCAGAAGCAGCCATTCAAGCCAAAAACATTACACTCTCCCCCCATATTTCACACAGTTATATGATATGCCAATTCTCTTTTTCTTCTCAGATCATTTATCTGACCCTTATCTACAGAGATGGGTACTGTAAGCCTACTTGTGATTGCAACTTGTTGAACCATTTTCCATCCCTGTGCTTTGCAAACATTAAGCTACAAACAGAACCATCAGAGATCCAACTAGTCAGAGCTACAAGTCAGATTGGACAGCTCATGACTCTGGGGTGTTTCCCATTTGACATCATTTTCAGCTCTTGACTCACTGGATTGCCAGACTTTCTAATGCTTGCAGAACAACCAGCTTGCATGAAACTCCCCAGCATTGAGGTGATGTGTAGCGGGACACTGCTAACTGCGGGTATATGAAAGCATGAATGGAGTTGTACTAAGTGATGAAGAGTAAGTGTTTGATGTATGCAGTCATAGCAGTGGAGTTCATGGGAATGAGTTTGTCTTCACAATGAACTCTCCCATTGTGTAGCTAATCATAAGGTGAGAGAAGCCTATACCAAATGCCCCCTTGATGAAAGATGAGTCATTAGGGGACACTGTCTGATTTATGTGATGCGATAATCTCTTTACAAGTGTAATTTTCTTCTGCTGGTGAAACTGCTTCCTCACTTCCTTAATAACTTGTGTCATCCTCTTTAAGGAACTGGACAAAACAGAATAACCAGGTCTCATGAACATGGTGGAGTAGGCTATACCAATGAACAAGTCCATTTTGACATTTGAATACATTTGAGGCATCAACTCATTTTGCTTTCTGTTTTCATGCAATGACTATTAAATAAACAGCTCCAAATAAATGCCGTGTTTATTGCCCCCCTGCTAAAATAACCCCCACGTAGTCACACCCAGATGTCGCTGTAGGGATCTATGCTGGGTAGTTGTGACTGTAACCTACACCCGCCCGGCTCCCCTTTACACTGCATGCTCGGGTTTTTTCTATCCCAAGTTTGACCCTGTCTACTATTTCCTCTGCGCACTGCACTGTCTATAAAGTGCCCATGCTTTTCCCACGCAGTCTCTTTCCCCGGCCACAAAACAACCGTGAGTGTCTAACTCACCGTCCTTTAACAATTTAAAAAAATAAAAAAATATATAAAAAATATAAAATATACAAAATCTTTATAAAAACAAGTACCGTAATATTCGAAATAAAAAAAATATTTAAAAAAAATGCAAAAGATTATTTTTTGTTTTCAGGAGGCCTCGGGCTTAACCCGACGTTAAGGACAAATCGATTCATCAGGAGAATACTGGGATATTTAATTCTGGTTAAGCCTTCTCTCGTTAGCGAGTAGATAAACTTCTTTTAAGTCACATTCTGGTGGCATATAGAGCGTATTTTCTACTCACAAACTACGCAAAGATTAATTCCAGGAGCAAAATTCTTAAAAAAGAATTCACAGTTTATAGCGTGAGTGAATACTTTTTACATTTTCTGCACTCCAAGAAATGAACACAGCGACTGCGGGGAGTTATCCAATGGCTTCTCTTTATGTTGGCGATCTGCACCCTGATATCACGGAGGCTATGCTGTATGAGAAATTCAGCCCAGCTGGACCGGTGCTGTCTATTCGAGTATGTCGTGATATGATCACCCGACGGTCTCTGGGTTATGCCTATGTGAATTTCTCGCAACCCACAGACGGTAAGAAATATAGCATGACTTCAATATAACGGTGTGTTTGCGTTATTCATTTGTGTAATGTGGACTGGATGTGGACATGTTGTGAACCGTGTAATTCAGTGCACTTGTCTGAAAGAATATTCAGTGTAAAGCACATATGAGTGGAAGAATTATACTCAAGTACACGGACCGTGGAAGTCAATTTTAGTACGATTTGCTATTAAAGTATTAATCACATGTTACCTGTACAGAGCCCAGTGGTTACCTCCACACTCCACTACATAGTATAAACGTACTACATAGAGTCTATTAAAGAATAGGTGCAAGCCTCAACTGTTGACTGACTTGTATGCATTTTTTAACCTTACAAGTTTGCATTTTTAATCTCTTGTGATAGCGCCAGCATCGTATGAAACTTTTTAAAAAACAGCACATCTATATAGGACTTAACTAACCAAAGTTTTGTCAAAAACAGTGGTGTTGGTGAGAGATTATGCACGCCCTTACCAAATCTGTTGATTTAATTTTGGGGAAATTAGTTGCAGGATGTTTTTATTTTTAATACAACCTTCACTTTAGACTCAGGTAAGCTTGCACGTAACCATGCATGAGAGCTTGAATGGGTCCTTGTTTTCTATGTACATTTTAATAAAACATCTCTATCTGTGTCACTGTAACTTTGGAACTTCCATATGCTAATGTATGCTGTACGGACTCTAAAATAACATTTTGGTCTTCATGGATTACACTGTGAGTGGAGAAGTACATATTTGTACTAGCATATAGCAGTGATGGCCTACTTTCATGTAACAGTATTCACGAATTGACCTGAAAGAAAACTGATTTTTTGGAGCCAGGCTTGTGTGTCTGTGTTCTGCCTCTACTGGTGAACGGATGGAGCTGCAGTTCTGCTTCAGAGGACATCACGCTGCCTTACAGAAAATGACCCATTTCTGCTCCTATTTAAAGGTCCACCAGGGAATTGTTTTGAAGTGAAATTAGCTCCCATTGCCCCTCTGCTGCCTTTTACAATAAGAAGAGGAAAAGGCAGAGCTGAACAGTGCTACCTTTCTTTGCTCAGATATGGCATGGATAAACCAATGGTTGAATGCCTGATGTTTCTATCCAGGTGCTGTATCGCATATGTCTGCAACGTCTGTGCAGGGGAGCGCGACCTCAGAGAGATACAGTAAACCTCCTAACATCCTTCCTATTATGGCATCTGTGAGCATACGGAAAAACTGGCCCCTATGGCTCAGATGGAATCATGTGATCCTTCCTTAACCTATCGGAAGTCCAACCGAGTTGACTACTTCAAAATGGTGACCCTCTGCCAGCGTGGTCCTGCCAAAGATCCAACTGTCTTTTGGCTACTGTCTTCATGAAAACAACCTAATGCTGCATTTGCAACCATGTGGGAGGTTGGAATTTGTCAGTTATGTGTTCGTGAATACCTGTTGGATCCATTACAAGATTTTAATTACAGAAATATTGATAGACTAATGGCCAACAAGCTGCATCAATCATTGGCTAGAAGTACAGTACAACACGTTCTCAGTAGATTCACAGACCCTGATACAATAGACATTGCACTGTTATTTGATCGAACGCCTAATTTAAAGTTAACTACTTAACTACTACAAGGAATGGAACTGACTTGCTAATATTTCTTTATTTTTTTACTCCCATGTCGCCTCGGCAAAGAAGCGATATAAACTTACTACAAGGGAGTAGAAGGGATGGAGAAGAGCTACACATATTTCTCTTTTCTTTCACATGAATCTGTATATATTTTACAGGGGGGACACATTGTTGTATCCAGTCTTTTTTAAGGACTCAAAGTTGACTTACATTGAGTTCTCATCGTCCTTTGGAATTTAACCCATGTGCAAAAATGTGGAGATGTGGGGTAAAGACTATCATTTTTAGTTGGCTGAAGTGTGTAAATGGTAAATTCCCACTGTGTACCTGCTTACAACGCACCATTAGCCTTGCATTTCACTGTTTCTCGTGGGTTTAACACCTTTTATGGTTACATTTCTTGGGCATGTTCCTCTGTCAGGCCATCGGGTGACACGTCTGATCTTATAGTGCTTGGATAAGTATTTTCCATGTATGTTAACCACATTATGTTATAGGAGTCTGGTGCCTGACTGCACATTCAGTGACTTGCTAGGCAACAGTTGGTTGATGCATGCATGTCTGAGCAGGTGAATGTGACCAATGTCCATGTTCCTTCCTCTACATGTGGATCTGTAATGTTTTGTTCAGGATGAAGTGGTTTACAATGTATTTTCCAAATTTACTCCATACAAGAGTACACACTTTACACATTTCCAGTATTTTTGTGAGTCCCCAATCCTGCTACTATTGTAAGAAGTCTGAAATATAACCTCAGTTTCATGCTTCAATGTATCACCTGATTCAACAATCACTCCAATAGCCATGTAGCTGTATTCTGGTCAGTAGAATAATGTTGAAGTCTGACCTGACAGGATTGAGCTCTGGGGCATGGTATTTTCTACGAAGGCATCTTTGTCAGCCAACTAAAAAGTGTATGCCTTTTTGGCTTTTGTGTTTAAGTTTCACACCTGCCAATTACATGTCTGAGTTAGGGTGAAGAAAACCCCATGGTCATAATATTAGTTTGAAGTTTTATTTTTAACACAACCAATATAACATTACGTCAGGAAGTGTTGTGTAACATTTTCATGTGACAGAGGTAGCTCTGCCTGACCATCTCCACTTTGTTTTGCATAACAGCTGCATTTGTTAACAGTTGCAAGACCTAGTGTTGCTCCTCTGAACATTCTTGTTAAACGTGTCTCCCTCCATCAATGGTAGAGAATGCTTAACTCACACTCCACGCCAGCACATACCTCTGAAGACCCCTCTCTAAATATAGTACATCAGGCAGCCCAAATGTTGCCTGCCTATAATTTCTAAAACCATTTAGGGTTGGTTTCGCTGACAAAGATTAAGCCTAGTCCTTGACTAAAAAATCTAACTCAATGGAAAATCTCCATGCTTTTTTTAGTCCAGGACTGGGCTTAATCTGTGTCTGTAAAACTGTCCATTTCACTATACACAGATAATGTTAGACAATTTGTGTTTAGTTGCAAGAAATAAACAATTCTATTGTTAGTTTGTTCAAAAATAAATGTATAGTATATTTTCAAACTGACCTGTGAAGTTCACAGCGTTTTTTTCTGTGTTGTACATTCACCTCACCTGTTATTTAATTTCATAATGTGTTTATCTTTTTCTGCCATTCATCTATTGAGCAATCTGGGCTCCACGTGATGCCGTTTTTTAAATCAAGTATGGTCCAGGGAACCATCCAGAACTACATACACAGGGCAACCATCACACACCTCTGAGCTGGTTTGTGTATAGTACAATTGCAGAGAAAACTGCTGATGCTAGCAGATGCAAGGCAGCTCTGTTTTGTTTACCGGAAATGTTTTGCTGTAAAGCCTGGGTGTGTGTTGCCATGGAGTGACGGGAACAAAGGGAAGCTCTCTAGCACATGGGCCTAGATGGACATAAACGGGATTTTGAGAGGGAGGCAGCAGGAAGAAGACAGCTGAAATCCAAAATCATTATAGGCATATCTACAAAATGCAAATCCAAGTTGGAGCACACTAACAATGTGGTCTGGAGAAACACATTGGTTATTATTTGTTAGCAAACCTTTTAGAGAACTTGTAAGACACAGCGTCAGGTTTTCATCCGCTATTATCCCATTGTGTTAGGGCTTTACATGTACTGTATGTGTGCCTTTGATTCTATTTGTTATGAGAGAATTAATAAACTATTTCTTGTTGAATGTGAAGTTCTTCTGATCCTAAGTGTGTGAGTGACTGCCATTTGTTCCTGTCTAAGCAACTGGAACAGCTGCTCAGTGTGGTGGCCTAGGTCAGACCATAGCCAAATGCTGTAATTAGGACCATGAGTTATTACTTAAAAGTGCTCTATGAACTTGGTTTGGTAGTTTTCCTGACCCCGTGATTATCTCCTGGTCCTATCCATCACAGCACAATGTGGGATTGGGAGGTTGATGGTGTAGCATGGTGTGTTGAGCACTGAAAATAATAAAACAACCTGGTGTGACGTACATAGCGACTGAGCTGTCTTTAAGGATCCATGTTTTAAGTTAACCTGACTCTACCCTCTTACCCCTTCCCCCTACTACCTTCTGAACTCTTCCCCATGCCCTCTACCCTTTGACCTCTTTCCCCATGCCCTCTAGCCGAGAGAGCTCTGGACACTATGAACTTTGATGTAGTGAAAGGGAAGCCAATCCGAATCATGTGGTCACAGAGAGACCCCTCCCTCAGGAAGTCTGGGGTGGGCAATGTGTTCATCAAGAACCTGGACAAGACCATCGACAACAAGGCCCTCTATGACACCTTTTCTGCCTTTGGGAACATTCTGTCTTGCAAAGTAAGAAAATGTTTCTTACCCAGAGAGAATTCTAGTTTCTCTGTTCATGCCATTGCACAAAAGCGGTTCCACACTATTGGCTGATTCGTTTTGATGACCTGTTTGGAAATGACTCAAACTTGGTCACTGAGAGGGATCAGCCAATGCAGTTTTAAGTCCTACTCTGTTAACAACATTCAAATGGTGGAAGCCCTCACTGGTAAAGTCTGTGGACATGCATTTCCAAGACGATTCCATCTTTATGTTCTGAACAGACATACAGACGTCATCTGTAAGCAGTTTGTCATTTTAAACAACATAAACCTGCCTCTGAAACAGGTCGTGTGTGATGAGAATGGATCCAAGGGGTACGCGTTTGTGCACTTTGAGACGCAGGATGCGGCCGACCGCGCCATCGAGAAGATGAACGGCATGCTGCTGAACGACCGCAAGGTGTGAGTGTCTGATCAACGAGGAGAGGGTGTTGAACGGTGGGGAAGGGGCTGGAGTACCATCACTGTGACCGGGCCTAAAACAACTCCACTATATGAAATTCCTTTTAATAATGTAGTAATTAAACATAAAAATGACGCAGAGATTAATATAAAACATTACAATAGGTCTAAATGAAAAAGATATTCCTGATGATATTGGAGAATGAGCATGTGTGAAGAGAGGTGGGCAGAGATGGCGGACTGTAGATGGATATAAAGAGCCTCTTCCCCACACTGTCCCCAGACACCCAGTGTTTTAGTGTGGTTTGTCTTAACAACAGTGAGTGTGTTTTTTTTTGCTGTGCTTACTGGTAAATTAACCTTTTAAAGCTATGTACACAACAACACATTTCCACTCCCCGTGTCAGCTAAGCTGTCTGTCTGTATGATGTTCGCCCGTCTGCCCGTCTGTTGTGTGTATGTGCGTAACCACGCTTGTGTGTTTTAGTGATGGAGCGAATGCAGGAATGCAATACTGGAGCACGGATTGGGAGAGGTCTGCATAGCAAGGTACAGTCTGAGTAGACAAAGGTTATCTATTAACCTCATTTGGTTCTCAGTTTTCGTCTTTATGAACCTTTGTTCCTCCATCCCTCAAGTCTTGGACCAGGAAATGTCAGTGTTTCTGTTTTGTGTTCTGAATATATAGAGTGAATGCTCTGTTTGCTGGTTTGTGGTGCCATGAACAATGCAACAATGCCTGTTTGATCTGTGTATTTCCGGAGTGGTCCTTGACTTTTCATTGTGGCAATGACTTTCTTTCATTTGGTAGCCATATCTGGGGACCATCAATGATAGTACTGTGTGAATACCTGCTCAAAGCCTGAAAACATGCTTCTCAGATGAGAAACATGAGAGACGGATCCCAGTCACTTTCTCACAGCTGTTCAGGACTGTTTTACAAGAGTTGTGTCACTGCTCTCTCGCGGTGTTTAGGTTTGTTGGACGTTTCAAGTCTCGGAAGGAGAGGGAGGCAGAACTGGGGGCCAAAGCAAAGGAGTTCACCAATGTCTACATCAAGAACTTTGGAGATGACATGAATGATGAAAAGCTGAAGGAAATGTTTGACCAATACGGTAACCTGTGGTTGTGACATACGCATACTAACTTTGCTCATTATTGGCGCCATTTAATAATGGTTATGAGTAATGAGTTTTTGTAATCATCTCTGTGAACCTAAAAAGGAAGTTGCATTATTCCTAAAGCTGAATCCCACTTGTTGCCTTCTCCTCCCTGCAGGTAAAACCCTCAGTGTGAAGGTTATGACTGACCCCAGTGGCAAATCCAGAGGTTTCGGCTTTGTGAGTTACGAGAATCACGAGGATGCCAACAAGGTACTAATATAACTACATAACAGACCTGTCATACAAGATGGCAGGCTTTCATGGTTGGTGGAAAAGGCTTGGAGACTAATTACAGTCAATTATATCGGGTTCAGTTATGAGTTTACTGCATAAACTCTAGCCGTAACAAATGCGTCTCTACTAAGGCTTGTGAGGAGATGAACGGCCAAGAGTTCAATGGGAAGACTGTGTTTGTGGGGCGTGCTCAGAAGAAGATGGAACGGCAAGCGGAGCTGAAGAGGAAGTTTGAAATGCTGAAACAAGAGCGGATCAGCCGTTATCAGGTCAGCCAGCCCGTCACTCTCCTCTAGGCCTACATCTTAAGATGGTCGTGCTCTGTCGTAAGCTTTTCATGGTTAATGCCACATTTGTACAGTTTAAAAGATTGAGTACCATGTACATGCCATGCATGATATGTTTACATCTTCCACGTGGCAATAGCTGCCTAACTGAAAGGCAATAGCATCTTCTTCCCTCCCCACCCCAAGTACTTAGTTTTACACTTTTATTGGAAACATGTAAATCTTTTACATTTCATATGTTTTCCCATTTTTCATTTAGCACACTTTTATCCAGAGAGGGTGAATGTTAGTGTTTACAACACAATTACACCACGATTAACATTAACAAAACACCGGCAACACATGTGATTGGTTAAGTCTCCATGGAAACATGACACATTGTCTAATGTGGTGCATCACTTTTCCAATACTGTCTAATATACACAGATAAGAGCCAAATGCTTTCAGTCATCCACACGTCTTGTTTCATGGTACCCAGCTGTTCTGGCAACAAGCCAGTCTAGGGATGTGCATCAGGGGTCAGGGGTCATGTCTGTGTTTTTCTGGTTTCAGGGCGTTAACCTCTACATTAAGAACTTGGACGACACTATTGATGACGAGAAACTTCGCAAGGAGTTCACCCCTTTCGGGTCCATCACCAGTGCCAAGGTAAGGGGGTTCAGCCGAGGCCAATGATATTGTCATGTTATGGCCCCAACCAAAATGACCCCTTGAATTTTTGAATATATACTATGTGGTATCCAGAGATAAAATGGCTGACTTTTCTTAATGCAGGTGATGCTGGAGGAGGGACGGTCTAAGGGCTTTGGGTTTGTCTGCTTCTCCTCTCCGGAGGAGGCCACCAAGGCCGTGACTGAGATGAACGGGCGCATTGTTGGCTCCAAGCCCCTCTATGTGGCCCTGGCTCAGCGCAAAGAAGAGCGCAAGGCCCACCTCACCAACCAGTACATGCAGCGCATCGCTGGCATGAGGGCCATGCCGGCCAACGCCATCATCAACCAGTTTCAGCCCGCCAGTGGGTACTTCATGCCTACAGTGCCACAGGTCAGTGATGGAGGGAGAGACTGTTGATTTGACAGACAATGTCGTGCGAACGCCAGAAAGACGAGTGTAACCTGGGGGATCATTTGCTGTGTACGTAGCAGGAGGAATAACATAGAATAGGACTGAGAATCGCAACGTTATTGCCATACGTGGTTACATTTCTATGGTTAACTGTGTTTGTGTGTGTGTGTGTGTGTGTCTCCCAGGCCCAGAACAGGACCACCTACTATGCACCAAATCAGCTGGCCCAGATGAGGCCCAACCCACGCTGGCAGCAGCAGGGGGGCAGAGGTCAAGGTGAGTGGTATAGATGACATCATACTCAATGACTGACTCGATGGTATTATGGTTTGTACATCCAGACTGTGTTTATTCAAGCAGTGCACGGCAGCGTAGCATAGTGACTTTACCTGCTGTCCAGTAATAACCCGGCCAACACTCGTCTGCCCAGGTGGGTTTCAGGGCATGGCCAACTCCCTGCGCCAGCCCGGTCCACGTGCCAACCTCAGACACATGACTCCCAACGCCAGCACCCAGGGACCTCGAGGCATGGGCCCAGCTGGAGCTCAGAGAGTTGGTAAGAGTGGGTGGCTGTAGTCTGGCTGACGTTAACTGATTGTAATTGACATGCTGGAAATTGCTCTGCAAACTCTGTATACTTTGCTCATTGAGAATCTGTATGTGTCGCCTCTACTATTAGGAGGTGCTGGCCAAGCCATGGGTCCTCGTCCATCCATGGGAGTCCCTTCCCCTCGGGCCATGCCTCCGTACAAGTACGCCACCAGCGTTCGCAGCGCCAATCCGCAGGTGGTGCAGCCCATCGCCTTACAGCAGGTAACTCTGAAAAACATAACTTCTCCCTATTTGTTCTGCTCCCTCACAGTACTGCTCCCTCATAATGCCCGTTTCTCTCCTGCCAGGCTCAGCCAGCTGTGCACGTGCAGGGTCAAGAGCCTCTCACAGCCTCTATGCTGGCCGCTGCGCCGCCCCAGGAGCAGAAACAGATGCTGGGTGAGTGCTAAGACAGGCTGGTGGCTGTGTTCAAATTGTTCCTCGGAAGTTCAATGCCAAATTCTAGAATCTGGAATGTCTTAGAAAGATGTTGAACTTCATTTTTTTAAGAAGGTGCAATAGATAGTGTAATATTTTACTTGTGGGAACCATTCTTAACCCTTTATTTCTCTCTCTGCCTGTCGGTCAGGGGAACGCCTGTTCCCCCTAATCCAGGCTATGCATCCCAGCTTGGCAGGCAAGATCACTGGGATGCTGCTGGAGATCGACAACTCGGAGCTGCTGCACATGCTGGAGTCCCATGAATCCCTGCGCTCCAAGGTACCAGGAAATGGATAAGATCAGGATAAGGTCATGGAACGAGCTCTAGCGTGATATACGGCAGTTTTCTCCGAGGCTCTGACTGCAATGGGTTTTCCTGCAGGTGGAGGAGGCTGTCGCCGTTCTCCAGGCCCACCAGGCGAAGAAGGATGCCACCCAGAAAGTGGGAGCCATCACCACTACACCTGCCGCTGCTACCTCCTGATGCGTAAAGGCTGCTTACTAAACGATTTCTTCATTAACATATGAGGGAAATATGAACCATGATATCGCAGAAGCATGAGCTTTTGTCCCAGTACTGATGATTTTGACAAAATAACATTAAAGGTGTATAGGTTTGCAAATGGAGTGTTGGACTTGTTGATATTTTGTGTTTCTCATGCAATGCTTGTTTTTTCTCCTAGGACACAAACAACTGAGAAAAGACGGGGAGTGATTTATAGATTGTCTTCAACGGCCTTAGTCATCTCTACTAAATCCTATGCAAAAATATAAAACAAGCTTAAAAAAAGTAAAAAAACATATTTCTAAAACATACTGAATATTACAGTACTTCATTTTTTAGTTCTGTAATAATTTTAAAGTAATTGCCCAGTGAAAACCTCACATTTTAAAATTCATGTTCTGTTAAATTATACCCAAATAATGTTGTTGATTCAGACATATTTGTTGCCAGTGCTTGCATTTAAAAATGAAACCTTAAACCATTTTAGAAATACTCAGGAGGATGACCGCAAAGCAGACTGGAAAAGGATAAGCTGGCAAATCAGCATATGAATATTTTTTATTATTGCTATATACCCACAACATTCTATTGTTACGGCAGATGCACACCATTCCTACAGAGAAAAGCTGCTTTTTAACATACTCAATTAAACAACTTGGGGTAGGGAAACTACTTTACTCATATTTCATATCTATCTGAAAACACTGAGCAGTTACTTTAAACTAGCAAAAAATTTATTGAGAGATTTCTTCAAATTTAAAAAGGCCCTTTATTTTTTGGCAGTAAAAAGACCAATTTTCTGTAAGGAAAAATAGCTTTGCTCTGGTTGTTGGAAAGTTTTGTGTTTGATCATTTTTAAAATTGGATTCTACCATCCCATCACAATATCATGGGTGGTGTAGTATATGGTATTCTCAATAAAGGGATGATTATATCAAGTTTACCACATTGGTTTTCTTTTACAATGTAGTTTTTATTCTGTCATGGCACCATTGTCTGTACTCATTTCATGGCTGAACTGAAGCATCGAAGACATGTTTTGTTCTTGCCTGCAGCCTAATGTGGTCCAGAGGACTCAGCCGCTGCAACTAGTGCACATTTACCGCCGAAGGATCAGTTTATTCAGGCCTACTTCTATTTCAGCACATTCCTTATCTTCCCTCTTTATCTTCCTACTTCATCACTGTCAAAATAAAATGCTGAAGACAAAAGATTCTATATATGTTTGTGTGTGTGTGTGTGTGTGTGTGTGTGTGTGTGTGTGTGTGTGTGTGTGTGTGTGTGTGTGTGTGTGTACACAGTGAACCCCAAAAGTATTATGACATTGACTTTGTGAATTTGAATTCATACAACAATTGGGTTAACGTAAAGACTGTAATTTGAGTGTATTTTCATCCATAACAGATGAACCATATAGAACAGACAGCATGGTTTGTAGGTATTCCCCCTATTGTTTGTATTTGGACATTGTGTAAATAGTATTGCTTAGCACTTGATCATACATCCTTTGCGTACAATGATTGGCTGAGGTCTGTGACCCATATATATGA
Source organism: Esox masquinongy (assembly GCA_016801175.1). NCBI lineage: Eukaryota > Metazoa > Chordata > Actinopteri > Esociformes > Esocidae > Esox > Esox masquinongy. Next base: position 64,136 of record JACXGI010000673.1, read on the forward strand.
TCAGATTCAAACTTTTTTCAAATGTGTCTGATGAGATCATGAGGTTATATTTAGCATCTGGTCACAGTTTTTATTAGTTTACTATTGGGAGTTTGCTCTTCGGATTATAAAGGGCAAGTCTGGAAAACAGTCTTCTACTGGGTGATTCCTCAGAAGCTATGTTTACAGTGCAACATCATTTTTAAAATAGTGGCAAAAGAAGTGTACATCGGAGTTTCACAGCATTTATTGAAAGCATATCTGCCCTGATGGCAGACATTTATTTCATTGGTTGATTCAATGGAGAGGGTGGAGCTTACATTAGAAACGAGCCCTAATTAGCAAACCTTTTACCAAGGTTAGTGCTTTTTCCTACCCTTAACCTCACCCTAACCTTTCCAGAAATAAACTTAAATGTGATGATTACAGAGTTGACATGTTTGTGTTAGTGTTGGGCATTCTGAGTCTTTTCATTGAGCCGGGTCTTGTGGCTCATGTAGCTCACAAATACCAGATATAATTCAATAAAACTCAAAATAATATTTAAAAACGCACAGGCTACTAAAAAGGTGCAATAGCAACTACTAAAACTATGATGTTCATCCTATTTTTTAACCAAAATCGAGAGAGATTAAAATACTGAGTTTAAAACATGAAGCGTTCCACTGAGCAGACGCGTGGCGCCAGCGGGTGGTGGCGCCGCAGTATATTACCACCGATGCCCACAGAGGCGGGCTTTGTCGGTAATGCACCAATCACGAGTCTTACGAAGTTCAAGGGTTAAAGGTTAGACAAAACATGGCGTCGACCAAACGAGTGCTTTATGTTGGTGAGATTGCTGCGTTTTAATAGCTGTTTTGTTATTCTGTAGTTGAACCAACATGTGTCAATAGTTACTTTGCCATTCATTCTGCATATATAACGTACGTTTACGGTTCAAAGTGGATTGTTTTAATAAACTGGCTAGATAGAGCGTGCAACCGTAGCAATCTCAGGTCGCTAACTAAGTAGCTAAGGTTTATAAAACGTATTAGTTGTTGTAAGCCCCATTCATGATGTTATGTGAAAATATTTTGCTATAGAAGCTTGAAAGGTAGTGTAACTGATGTTTTGTAACTTTACGGTAATGTTCCAAGTTAAATAACAACTGTAACTTTGATTGATTGTCTATGTTGATAGGTGGTCTCACAGAGGAGGTTGACGAAAAAGTCCTGCACGCAGCATTCATTCCGTTCGGGGATATCACAGATATTCAGATTCCAATTGACTATGAAACCGGTGAGAGGAATTACCATTAATAAGTCTACATAGAAATTCATTAATAATTTTTGGCTACTTAGCTTCCTGACTGTTAGTAGTTTCTTGAAATGAAAAGCTGGAAGTGCAGTTCATGTCTCACAATGTTGTTTACTTTGCAGAAAAGCACAGAGGATTTGCCTTCATTGAATTTGAATTGGCAGAGGTAGGTAACCTAGGGACTGTATTATTTTGAAGATGTTAGGGAGTTATCAGTTGTGATGGCTATTGATATCAGCTGGTCATGCCTTAATTCTAGGATACCAAAGGCTTACTGTTGTTGTTGCGTAGTTTGTGTTAAGCGTGGGAGAATGTTCAACAAACCTGATGCAACTACTGGACACTGTCAGTGTCCAGTAGTTCTTTAAAACCCTGAACTTTCTTCCAAGAAAGTTGGTAGGTCCAAGATGTTTCTTGCCATTCAGTCTAGAATTTAACAGCATCATATGTATGTTTCTGTGTCACACAGAGCGATGCCACATATGAGAGAGCCATTCAAAATTGGATTAATAAATCTGAAACATTAGGTTGTTGTCTCCACTTCCCATGGGTAGAGAAAGCCCCGTGGCCAGGTAGTTCACAAGGATTGGAGCAAAATGAAATTGGGACGATTTTCTCGTCAATACAAACATTAGTATTTTCTCTAAGAAGTAGAATGTTACACAGTGATTTAAAAAATATATTTTTGTAACTTTATCTTTGGTAAAGCTTGTTAAACGTTGCATTATTTACAAGTGCAGGGTGAACACACGTTCATGGCAACATGCTAGAACATGCCAGTAATGCACAGTAGGATTTTACTAGCTTGTTCTTGGCTGTGCACAGTCCTTTTCCTAGGTTTTGCCTATTTGGTTTTACTAACTTCCTATGGCAAACAACAGCTTGTGTACTATCTTGGTTTAGTTCAAAAAAATCTTTGGTGCTTATAATTTCATGATAACAGCATGCCACTCTGTGCAACACCAACACATACGAAAAGATGCTGGCAAATTCAAAAGAGAATATACTTGGACTTACCGTAATTCCGGATTTTCCGTAACCACCTGCAACCGGGCACTGTCCTTTTACAGACACTGAACATATTTTGGGTGAATCATGAAAGAAGAGAGTATTTCTAATTCCAGGTTGGTTGGAAGATTATTTTGCTCTTCTAGTCACTGGGTACGCAACAGATGGTTTTGAGTGGATAAACCTGAGGTTCAGCATGGATCGCCATCTAGTGGTTGTGGTGTATGGTCATTGTAATGTTTTGATTTGCGCTTCATCTTCCACAGGATGCTGCTGCTGCTATTGATAACATGGTGAGTGAAACGGTGCTTCTGAAGTATGTTTTCTTCATCCAACAGTACTTTGCATTATCCTTGTTTTGGGGTTGTATGTTATCTGAGACAGTAACAATATTATTTAAAAGCTGGGGTATTGGATTATTAATGCACATTTTTCCCTTTACACCTGTGTTATTGACAGAATGAGTCAGAGTTGTTTGGAAGAACCATTCGGGTCAACATTGCCAAACCTATGAGGATCAAAGAAGGCTCTTCTCGCCCAGGTGAATAATATGCAATAGCCTCTCTATGAATATTTTAAACTGTCCTGTGACTTTTATCTTTGAAGTTGCCCACCATTGGCCTGTCTCATTCTTTTTTGACTTAATTTTATCCTAGAAAGGAAATTAGTGTTTAGCTTTTAGTTGCTAATCTTTTCAGAAAATGGAGTGGGAATGTTCTGTTGCCTGATAATGTTACCTGTGGAAATATGTCAAACCTTTTGAGGGTGGTCTTGCTTTTTCATAATTTGATTGAAGCTGTGTTTATCCTTTCAGCATGCTAGTTAGCTATAACAACACATTATCTAAATTGCAATCATAACTCCACTGTAAAAATATAACGTATACACTCTGGTAATACATGAAAGCCTTTACTGAACATTTTGCCGTGGAATCCGTTGCACCTGCTATTTCAGTTTGCTCCATGACAGTCTGGCCAAGTGTAACTTACTATGACAAGCTGCTCAGAAGGTAAAACACAGTTGTTTCTGATTAATAAACATCCCCATGCTGATGGGTTAAAAAACATTCCAAAACCCGGCTCTGAAATGAAACGGGCTAAAAACTACTCTCACACAACCTCTTTTAGGAAAAGACATGCCAGTGGGACAATCGAATTTCAAGCCCAAATCCAGTCAGTGGTCACTGTTAGGTAGACATCTTTAGCACCTTTGCCTCTACATGGGCTGGAATTCTTTGAGGTGTGTTTTCATCATGGTGCTGGAAACATTCGTTAGGGATTTTGGTCCCCATAATGTGTGCCTGTGTTGACACAGTGCAGGATGAATCAAGGGTGAATTCCTGCAGTTAAGCCAAATGCTGACCCTACCATCTGCATGTCGCAGTTGAAATTGAGATTTGTCAGACTAGGCGCCCCTTCAGCACACCACTGTAGTAAAGGGTGGTTATTTAAGTATTTGTGGACTTCCTGTCAACCATTGGCCATTGTCCTCTAACGTCTCTCATTAACAATGTGTTTTTGCACACAAAACTTCTACTAAATAGACTTTTATTGCAACTTTCTATTTAAACTGCCGAGATTATGGTGCTTGAAAATCCCAGGAGGTCAGCTGTTTCTGAGAATGAACCACTGAGTCAGTCACTTAGATCAAGCGTCTTTCCCATTCTAATGGTTAGTCAAACAACTAAACTTTTTGACCATGTCGGATGGCTTAAAATGTAACGAGTTTTAGCCACATGATTCACTGTTTGGCTATTTGCATTAATCAGCGAGTTTAGCTAATAAAGTGGCCACTGAGTGTATTGTACATCATCTGAAATGGTCTATTGACATACTTTGTTGTAGTAAAATGGAAGCTCCGGCCATTGTCTTCCAGGTCAGACTTATTGGCTGTAATGGACTTTCATAGATGTAATGAAGATGATTACTATGTACCATTTTCCCACAGTTTGGTCCGATGACGACTGGCTGAAGAAGTTCTCTGGAACAACCACGGAAGAGGCTGAGGTGTCAGAGTCCACGGGAGAGTCTGCCAAATTAACTACAGCAGATGTAAGTGGCGTGTCTGAGTTCCTGCCTCTGTAATAGATGAGAATGGGAAGAACGTGGTATAATAACCTCTGGTAAAAGCCAGTACCAATAATGTTGATGCTTGCAGGGTGAGCCCCCAGCCAAGAAGGGCAGAACCAACCCCCAAGTTTACATGGACATCAAGATTGGCAACAAGCCGGCTGGGAGGCTGCGCTTCCTGCTCAGAGCGGACATCGTTCCCATGACAGCAGGTTTACATCCCTTTATAAAAAAAAATACAACGCTCTTATTTTTAACGCTTTTTATTTTTTTAGGAACAGTATCAAAGTAGAGACATTTAAGGCTGAAAATATGCAGCCAATGGATTTAGTCTGTAGTATTTTATGCCTGCGCCTACATATAGGCAACTTCCTCTAAGATATACAATTCTCTCTCCCTGATTTCTCCTGTAGAGAACTTCCGCTGCTTGTGCACACATGAAAAGGGTTTTGGCTTTAAAGGCAGCTGTTTTCACCGTATAATCCCACAGTTCATGTGCCAGGGAGGAGACTTCACCAACCACAATGGAACTGGGGGCAAGTCCATTTATGGGCGCAAGTTTGACGATGAGAACTTTGTTCTCAAACACACTGCAACAGGTGAGACATTTCCCTTTCCAGGTCTAAGTATCTGTCTGTTGGTTTGCCTATGAATCAATTTGAGTGCTTAGTCAGATAGGGCATTATATAGTTGACCATCAGATCATGGAGGTGACAGAAAATTAATTTCAGAAAAATGTGCATCTCTGGAGGGCAGTTAATATAATTATTCTAGTTTACTATAAGACACCCCACATGGACTTTTATGGACCTACATTTGGTGTACAGGACCTTTTAATTAATGCTTAAGCAATAGCCTATTTAACAAATAAATGAAAGTATTCAAATAGCAGATGACAGAGAGCGTATTTTGGAGAGAGATGCGCATTGTATTCTTATTAAACAGACCACTAGTCTCAACATTTTAAATTAGAGAGAAGTTTAAAAAAAAAAGAAAGAAACTGTAGACCATGTATTTAATCGACCAAGCTATAATGTAAAATACATTTTGGCTCATATATGTTTCGGATCCATTGAAGGCCTCAGCTGGGGTGCGTTCAGCAGGACTGATATATATACAATGTTGGATACACATCTCTGATCTAAAGAATACATTTGTACGCAATGGTCAAGAACATTTTGCAACTGAATGTGACCGTGGTCACATGAGGTTGACTTCCTAGTGGTGCTTCCTTCTGTGTGTAATAGGTCAGCTCTCCATGGCCAACTCTGGAGCAAACAGCAATGGCTCTCAGTTCTTCATCACATGTGACAAAACAGATTGGCTGGATGGCAAGCATGTGGTGTTTGGAGAGCTGATGGAGGGCATGGAGGTGGTCAAAGCCATGGAGGTAGGGGGAGAGGAGGGACAGGAGGGACAGGGAAGTTTGGTCATATATGTGACTAGAGACTGAAGTTGTTTACCAGCCCTGTTGTGTTCTGTCCCAACAGGCTCAAGGAACAAAAGAAGGCAAGCCCAAGCAGAAAGTGATCATTTCAGACTGTGGGGAGTATGTTTGAGTTGAAGCAGAAGCATAGAATAGGTCTGCGTGTGTGCCCGTCTGCGTGTGTGGCCGTCTGCGTGTGTGGCCGTCTGCGCGCGTGCATGTATTATCTGCTGTACATGGATTCCACCTGTTAGTCCAACCCTCTCTGTGATGTAAATATTACAATAAACACTTTTATAACGAATTAAATGGCTACTTTTTCAGTTTGTTCTTTTCCAGTTTTAAAATAGTTGTTCTACCTTATGAAGTGAGCACGTATTTAATCATTAAAAAGTGGACAGCCTTCAAACAAACAAAAATCAGCTGAACATTTTAGATTGCATTTCATATTAGTTCGTGTCAGAAATTAAGGTTGGTGTTCTGTGGCTTCAGTCTGGATAATATTTGATGTACCAGTGAAAGCACTCATCCACACGAACCCCACCCACCACACCTAGCAATTCAGGTTGGATGAACGAAAACCTCGCTTCGTGCTCCACCCACACTCCGGTGCTGTGTTGGGATGTCTTCATAGATTGTAACAGGATTTGAACAGTCGAGTCCTGATTCTTCGTCCTGAAACAAACATTTCCCCGGCTGAGTTTATGGTCTTTCGTATTATTTTGAAGTGTAAGTACATTTTAGTTTACATTTCCAATTATGTACCAAGTAATGACTGCATTTTTAGCTGTAAGAAATACCTTATATAGTTTGTATTATTCTTTGAGGACTATGAAGACTGCCTTAGTGACATTTACGCCACAGCGCATTGGCTAGATCTAACAACTAGAACAAATGAGTTGCCTAATAGCGTCAGTGTTCAGGTTAACTCTGAACAGTTCACTCGTTATTTTGCAAAACTAGTAATAGGTACGACATAGAAATCGTCGTGTTTTTTGTAATCCGATACATTATAGAAACAACAATCCATAGCTCCCGTTTAGATTTTTCAAGACACCAAAGTATGACAATAGCTTTCGTGTAACTAGTTGGGAAATATGTTTGACATTCATCATTGTGTTGGTGGTATGTTTTATTTAAAATTTTAATTGAATTGTACATTTTAGTAAGCATATTTGAGTATTAAAATCAGACTGGATTTACCCTGATATTTTATTAAGCAGTACATAGATATAATACACTTTCACATTTCCTGTTGCTGCCACATTATAAACCTACCTGTGAAAGGGAGTCAAATTAATATGGTATCTGTATGCATTTGTTCACTTTTACACAATAGGCTGATCTCTTCCTCTTCTCTCTCGCTAGATTGATGAATTTAGGCAACCCTCCTGAGTTTGACCAACGTTTCTCACCCTAATTCATACTACATCTCAACTTCTGTCAGAGAGGTAGCTTGTGAGAGCCTCGCAATGAACTGGGCTTTCCTCCAGGGCCTCCTCAGTGGGGTGAACAGGTACTCCACAGCGTTTGGCCGTGTGTGGCTGTCCATTGTCTTCCTCTTCAGGATCCTGGTGTTTGTTGTGGCCGCTGAGAAGGTGTGGGGCGACGAGCAGAAAGACTTCAGTTGCAACACGGCCCAGCCTGGCTGCCATAATGTCTGCTATGACCATTTCTTCCCTGTGTCGCATGTCCGCTTGTGGGCCCTACAACTCATCTTTGTCACATGTCCTTCTCTCCTGGTGGTGATGCACGTGGCCTACAGAGACGAACGTGAGCGTAAACACGCTGAAAAATACGGTGAAGGCTGCCGGAAACTCTACAAGGACACTGGCAAGAAACGCGGTGGGCTGTGGTGGACCTACGTCTTGACCCTGATCTTCAAGATCGCTGTGGACGCCACCTTTGTGTATCTCATCTTCTATATATACGAGGGCTATGACTTCCCCACCCTCATCAAGTGCGAGGAGGAGCCCTGTCCCAACACAGTGGACTGCTTTATCTCTCGGCCCACAGAGAAGCGCATCTTCACCATCTTCATGGTGGTTACCAGTCTGGCCTGCATCCTACTCTCCTTCTTTGAGGTCCTGTACCTGGTGGGGAAGCGCTGCAAAGAGGGCATCGTCAGCCTGTGCAAATCACGCTCCTCCACCAAAGAAACACACCAGAGAGCCACTGTCAATGGCAAGTTTGAAATGGGGTCCAACTCGTTAAAGCTACCCAACAAGGATACCCTGGTCCCATCGTACAATGTAGCCATGTCCTACTGAGGTAGTCTGGAATAGAAGAAGAAAAAGAAGATATATCCGCCAAGCTCCAACTGCAATAAATGCGGGTTTGCCAAAAATGAATAATGACTTACACAATTGCAGTTGATAATGAAAAGAAAAATAATTCTACAGGTAATGACTGGATACAGACATTGCATACTTAATAAGAGAATGTTAAGTAGTAGTTGCAATGGGAAAGGTTTTGTATTTCTTATCAGGCATGTTCAACAGATCTTTTTGCCTATGTTAAAGTATATTGGGACAGGTTGACTTTTGAAACTTCTGGATGTTTTTTACTGAAAGGAGTTTTGCTGACAGTTTACTCTTCAAATGACTTGTACTAGCCATTTTGTGTATAAAGTAGGAACGCAACCAAGCATTGCAATGCCTCTGGTTGGTTTACAGATGAAATGATTTGTTTACAGTTTTTGCCACAATTTAGGACAAGCTTATGTAAACACTGATGAGGAACTCGCTTAAAATAATAAAAACACCCATCAGTAACAGAGAAAAGTTTTGTAGTAGGGCTGGGAGATGTTACATATTTTATTTGTTTGCAGTATACCACACTTCTTAACTTTACAATGGATATTTCAAGAAATCAACCCTTGCCACACTCTGCTCATGTCATTGGTGTTGTTATGCCCTGGGTAATTTTTGTTACTGCCAGAGACTGGATTTTTGCCTTACTGGGAAAATGTGATGTTGCATATGTGTTTTCACTCTACAAAAAGCATTTACTTCCTTCTGTGGATTTATTTAAAAATGATTGATGTTTTATTGATGTTTTAGTCCATTATGCACAAACTGGGCTTTAAAAATGACTGACTTCTATTTTCATGTGTAGAATATATTTAAAAATACAGTACCGTCACTGTAGATTTGTGTTTCTGGTAACACAGCTGTTGATGATACATCACAATGTATATTACATGAATGTAAACAGTGATGCCCAAACTTGGAGGTATTTACATATTTCTCAGTACAGCTGCAGTTTATTTTCATTAAAATGTCTTCCATTTTTTTTAAGTTTAGCATATGTATTTTTTGATAAGTGCAACATGAAAAATTGCTGGGGAAAAAACACAACTCATTAATTTTATAATAAATTTGAAATTAATTTTACTTTTTTGTGATCATTTAACACAAAATCTAATGTTTTGAAAGATATTTTCAGGCATAATTTTTTTAGGGACAGTGGGGGAAAGCTAGGGGTGAGAGGATTTGTTATAAAAGCTGTTGGTCGTATGCTTCAGCAGTACCGTACATGTCCACCAGAGGCAGCATCTTAAGACCACTGAGCAAAACTGGACCACATATTTTACAATGATTTTGTAAAACAAATGAATATAGTTCATTTGTTTTACAACTTATGTAGGAACTAATACTTATGTAGGAACTAAAATATAGTTCCTACATAAGTATTTACCCACATTCATTAGGCAAGTGTGAATTAGTTTAGGAGACAAATGTTTAAGAAATTACAAGTCACTGTGTGAAAAAAGGATTTACCTTCAAATCACTAGCCCAAAAAACATCTATAAATTCCCCCAGACAAGCATTTGAAGCGCACATTCAACTATAAAGATCAGGGAGAGATTTCAAAACCTCATACCAATGGACAATGATTGGTAGTTGGGTAAGAATGACAAATCCGAAATTTAGGGCCGTTCAAGCAGACAAGTATTAAACCTAATCCTGGATAATAAAAAAAAGTCAACAATTATGATGTAATAATTGGATAAATGTCATAAACCACACAGACACATCAAAAGTTAACCCTCTACTCCAGTCAGGAAGTAGACAGCTTCTACACCCTCGGCACTCAAATGACATCCAAGAATACTCAAGAGCACTTGCCCAAACACGGGTGAGTGATGATCAGCATTAACTATCGATACGAAGTTCATTGGCAATTTTTGCACGGGGGGTTGATACAATTTGACACTTTGATGCCACCAGTGTTAGACACGTGACTACAGTTTGCATTGAATTGTGGGTGATATCAACCCTGCAATTGAGTGAAGTTCTTTACTCTGCCCCTCAAGCTAAATCATGGGCCAGAGGGCAGCTTTCGTAAATTGGACCGACATTTAAGATGGCAATCATCACTGCATCCGGTCAAGATAGGGATTCCCAGAGGAACAGTAGCTAGGGTGACTGCTTAGTCTACTTTGCGAATGTAGCCACAGTCATCCTGAACTGCATAGCCAGAAAGAATGTCCTCAGGGATGTCATTTTGCCATTTGTGATTTTAAAACAGGAACAGAATTTTTTCTTTGCTAACAGTATGGATCAACCACACTACAGAGACTACAATAAGGACAGTCTAAAAGGGACAGTCAAGGACAGTGAAAAAATAATACAAATACACAAAATAAAAATATTCCAAAACATTTGCAAGAAGGGACTAATGTAATACTGCAAAAAAGCAAATGTCAAATTAATACACTGTATGGCCTTTTATTTTGGGACAAATCCAAAACATTCTAGAATAACAGGGCTGACACTGACATTGGCAAAGGCCAGTGAGTTTTTCAGATAGAAAGACACAGCATACAGATTAAGCAATTGACATTGGCAATTATGTTCAGACTTATTTAGACCAGACACTATAGGGGTCAGATACCCCAATTGATTGTAGCTACATTGGTCAAACCTCTACATACGACATAGAATGTGCTCTAAGCTGGACCTTAAAATTAAGCTACGATCACACCTAAAGCATCAATGTGCTCTGGTACACCTGAAGATCGTTCATTTCTATACAAACTCAGTGTTGCAGTTGCAGACCGTCCCGTCTGTTTCATGCGTTGGATTCGATTGAACTTTTGCATCAAGTTGTATACGAAATTGGCTTAGCTGATGTGGTAGCAACATCAGCTAAGAAAATTGAACTTCTGTTGCACACATGCCGAGATAATGCAAACGGTTGGTGGACTCACGCTGTAGGTGTGAACAAGGCGTTATACCTGTTGTACCAGGTGTGCAGTATGCAAGCGTAGCATTCCACTAGATATGACTGCTCTATATTTAAAATGTTTAAATTGCCCCCTAAACAATTTAAAAAGTGGAGAGTGTGATCCTATCCATGACCTGACACAGTGCTAATGTTTACTGTGATCCTAATGCCAGACATGCAGCATTAATGTGTTGTCAAAGGTTATCAGATGACTTCTGTCTCATTGTGGATTAATGATACATGTTCACTGATCTAGCCAGCATAACATTTTTAATGTGAAAAATCTCTCCGAAATATACCTTAAGTACTGTGAAAATATTCCACTCGAATATGGAATACTTTCTTTTCAGAACTGGCCACACGTTTATTATGAATACAATCGGCAATCAACGTTGTTTTGTACTTTTCAATTAAATTTATTTCACAGTCAAAGTTTGCTAGTTGCTGTCCCGTAAATATATAATTGAAAGCTATATATCAGCATCTTCGTTGATTTACTTCAGTGTCTTATACTGCATGGCACAGCAACGCATAAGTTGAACACCTTGTAAGCTCTGTAACCTAGTCCACCAAAGGAGTTGCAGCGGTGCAGTTTCCACTCCACTGGAATTCATGGACTTCTGCCACAATGCAATATGGCTTCACATACTCAAGCCAACTTCTGGTGTGTCCCAGTATGTCCTGGTGTGTCCCCAGCCTTAAGCCTCGATCACACCTACAGCGTCAGTGCCAGGCCAAGTTCCACAGGGGGGCAAAAGGGGGCATTGCCCCTTCAGGTAACAAGTCGTGCCCCCTCAGTTGGGTTCATGCCCAGTTCCACGAGGGGGGGGGGCAAAAAGGGGCATTGCCCCCTCAGGTATGCAATTCGTGCCTCCTCAGTTATGTTTCCCCATGTACATTGCCGATCATATATGAGTTCGACCCAGTCGGATCGTCAACAGGTTGTGATCATCATAGACCAGCGAGTTTCGATCGCCTTTACAAGCCAATATACCTTTCTAAATTTTTTCATCTGGAAGGCGTGCGCGCAGTGATTAGACATGCCCCCTCATTTACACAAAATGCGCCCTCATTCATGTCATCCTGGCGCTGGCCCTGGTTGGTGCTGTGATACACCGGAAGTTCATTCATTTCAAATGGAACACTACAATTGCCTTGAAGCATTGCAGTGCAGGAGCAGTTGCAGAATGTATGGTCTGGTGTATTTGTTGGCTTTATCCAGCAGGGCGGAAGTAGTAGCGAACGGTGAATGTCAAACTTTTTTCCCTCTTATAGCAAATTTTTCTTATAAAATGTTTTAACATATGTATACTTTTGAAAATACACTAACTACATCATTAATTGTACATATTTCAGAAAATGTATTGTGCAAGCATATAAAGTTTGACAGTCTATAATATAATCTCCCTCTAAAATTAAAAGCTTGGAGGTTATTACAATTCTAAATCAAGATAGTATTGATAGGCTCATTCAACAATGAGACCAACTGCTGACGTCACGAAAACAGGTTGGGGACTTTCACGGACTGATTAAAGAGCTTCGCATTTTAGGAGAGGAATTTCGTAGCTACTTTCGTCTGGACAAAGGCCAATACAATCAACTGTTCCAGGTGGTAGGACCACAGAGCAAAATGCGCACCAAATAGCATTTGACAATTTGAACGCCTGGTCATTTGTCTCTGGCAAGAAAAATTTAATTGATTTGTAGTGTCTAATACCGTTACTGAAATTAGGAACTAAACAATCTAAAGTAAAGCCCATATTATGTAGCTGCTTTCACAATCTTTATTGTGTTGAGATTTCATGAGAAATGGGACTGATAGAGGGATGAAAAGTCTATAAAGTCAAAAAACATATGGTTATGTTAGCAAGCTGTTAGCTAGCTAATAATTGGTAGCCTACGTAGGTAGCTACTTGGCACACAATATGCTCAGCAAAAATGATTCTCTCAATTTTATAAAAAGCAGCATACAACATCTGTGTAGAATCAATGCATTCTGAGTAATTGTGTAGCTGCACAAAATGTTCTGCAAGCTTTCTGCTTTGACGCTGTAGGTGTGAGTGAGGCGTTAAAGCCTTGATCACACTTGCAGCGTCAATGTGCTCTGGTACACCGGAAGTTCATTCATTTCTAATGGAATGCTGCCTTGCTGTGTGTCATTTCATTGCAGAGCATTGGGTTTGTTGCATGCGTTGGATTTATTGAATACATGCATCAAGTTGTATGCGGATCCGCATGGTGGAACCACGTACCCTGATAATGCGTGCATAAAAGTTTGAGGATTGACACTGTATGTGTGAACGAGGCATGCTTGCCTTGCAGCATTGCGTGGCAAAGCGTTCTGTGTGTTGCATGCATTGGATTTATGTATTTATTCTGTTGTACACATACCCAGATAACGCATGCACCATAAAAGTTTGTGGATTGACAATGTAGGTGTGATCGAGACTGTTTCACATTTGAGTGGTGCACATGTTTGTCTTCTAACACCTAGCCTATGCCACAACATTTGTACAATCAACATTTACTTTTGTCAGTTTATCCAGTAGTATGTTTTCTGGAAAACATCTGTAATTGGTTTAACAGAAACTAATTAATTAACAGAATTCAAGCATTGCCTTAGCTTACATCACGTCTGTACACACTTCCTTAGCAATGGAACATGAATACAGACCACTGAACAACATCAGTTAGACCATATGGTAAAATTAAAGAAAGCCTATTAACGATGGATTCTAATCCACATATTGTGTTTGAAATGGGGAGAAGTTGAACCCTTAGAAGAATGAAGAATTGGGAGCCGCCTGTATATGTGAAACCATAGGAAGTAGGGGTGCTCGGGGTTCTGCTGCACCCCCCCCCCCCCCCCATAGCCTTAGCACCTGACTAGATTCTCAAATGTGCTTTTACCGTTTGACTGCAACTGATGCATGGAGGTAGTACATCTTTCCGTTGGACCACGCGTCACTACGTCCAATGGGCACGCGTTGTCCGTCTATTGCAGATGCCATCCCTTACTAATCCATTATCAGCACTCGCTGTTCCCGTCGCCATGTGTGAAACTGTATCTGGGGTGTTTACAAGAGATGGAAGGACTGTATTATCTGGGTATGTGTGCAACTATTAAATTTTTACCCATTGCTCACATTTCATGTATATCTTGGATAAATCCAATGCACACTGGTAATGAATTAACCGCTGACGATTTTATGAAAACAGTGTAATTCAGGACACAGTAGGGGATAGGATCAACTTTAGCAGATCCACAGCATCCAGGTGTCACTTTCCTAAATAATTGACTCAGAACGGCTTTATGTGCTTTCTTATTTTTTGAGTTTGAATTGCAGCAACTTCCAACCTAGTATTTAAGGGCAGCTTTTCCAGAACTAGCTTCTGCAACCAACCCTCAAAAAGGGAAAAATTGCGCAATCTGGGCGTGGATAGGGACTGGACTTGAACCTGAATGAACATCTCCAGAGAGACCGGAAAATGGCTGTGCAGCCACATTCCTCATACAACATAAGTGAGAGTATCTGCAGTTAAGAATGGGAGAAACTTCCCGAACAGGTGCACCAAGCTTGTGGCGTCATCCCCAAATACATACATGGCTGCAATCGTTTCCAAATGTGCTTCAACAAGAACTGAGTAAAGGGGTGTGAATACTTATGTTGAAGTGATATGACTTTTTTTTTTTATTGTAATTTGCAAACATTTATATTGTTTGGTCATTATGTGTGCAGATTAATGATGTGAAAAAATCAATTTAATAAATTTTATAATAAGGCTGTAACGTAAATTCAAATGTGGAAAAAGTGGGTTTGCACTGTAAGAACAAAGCTACTTTAAAAAGGCAAAATGTGAACATTACTCCCAAAAACGTATTGTTATTTTTTTCTTACATAACTACAAGCATAACTGCACAATCCAGGTGTGGAAAGCTCTTAAGCCTCGTTCACACCTACAGCGTAATTGCACAAAATTGTCTGCATGCATCATTTGGGTAACAAAGTTGAACAGTCATCCATTGCTACCAAGCCATTTCGACATAAAACTCAGAATAAATCCATGTTAGCATTGGCTATGTAGTTGTGTCAACACAAAGCTGCTGGTCCAAGGCAACGTTTGGCTAGCCTCGCAGAGCCGCATGTTCTCGCAAGCTTACATTTACAGCTACACATATCTGTCCGGTTGGGCTGAGTAGGTTTAAGTTAGGACCCAGCTACCATTTAACCGGGCCAATCAACGCACTTTCATGAAATATGGGTGTGGTCTAGGTGATGACAAGTACTAACAAAAATATATATTTTCAGGAACGTTCAGCAATGTTAAACCTAATGCTATTAGTCTTTCATTAACATTGTTTTTATTTACTCGCTAAGGTGCCTTTGATGCACAAATGTTTGTGACAAAGAGGCAATAATTGTTTTCAGACATGTAAATCAGCTACACTTACCGATCTGCTTGTTTGATTGCGATTGTATGATGTACAGTATAGTTTGTTGTTGTGGATTATGTGGATTATGGCACTTTGGTACTACATCATGTACTTTGTTGATTTGATTAGTTGATGATCGATCCAATCACACCCATATTTTTACCTTCACACCCATTGGAAAAATACGAAAGTCCCCAAGAACAGAGTGGCTTCCATCATTCTTAAATGGAAGAAGTTTGGAACCACCAACACACTTCAACACAGAACTGGCTGCCAGGCCAAACTATGCAATTGAGGAAAAGGGGCCTTAGTCAGGGAAGTGACCAAGGACCAGGTGGTCACTCTGAGAGCTCCAGTGTTCCCATGTGGAGAAGGGCAACCATCTCTGCAACACTCCACCAGTCAGGCCACTGTAGAGTGGCCAGACGGAAGCCAGTCCTCACTTAAAGGCACATGACAGACCGTTAAGAGTTTGCCAAAAGGTACCGAAAAGGATCACAGACAATGAGAAACAAGATTCTCTTATCTTGTTTCTCATCGTCTGTAAAACAAGATTTGTCCTGAATCCCAAGAGTCACGTCTGGAGGAAGACAACACTCCAAGACCAGACAACATTCCTAGCCACAATCTTCCCTATGGTGATGTGCATGGTGGTGTTTCTTAGAGGCAGGGACTAGGAGACTAGTCAAAATCGAAGGGAAGATGAACAGAGCAGGGTACAGACAGATATTTTAAGAAAACCTGCCCCAGAGCACTCCAACAGAACAGTGACCCTAAGCACACGGCCAAGACAACGCAGGAGTGTCTTCAGCTCAAGTGTGTGAATATACTTGAGTGGCCCAGCCAGGGACCGGACTTGAACATTAATGATTTTAAAGTGTGGCAATTCAGCCACATTCCTCATCCAACCTAAAAGAGCTTGAGAGTATCTGCAGATAAGAATGGGAGAAACTTCCCGAACAGGTGCGCCAAGCTTGTGGCGTCATCCCAACTCCCAAAAACACATTGTTTTTTTTTTCTTACATAACCACAAGCAGTAATGCTTCCTGCATACACTATAAAATGTTTAAGGGTGCATCAGCGTTACAAAGAGAATTCAGTTTGTTCAGAAACTCTTTGAAAAGTGTCTATACTTTTAAAAAAGTCCCAAACATGATACGAAAGAGACTTTCTTTCGGATTAATCAGAATTTCCCATATCAGATCCATTTGAGCTTTAAATGACAGCATTTGCTGACTAGGCTCTGGGTGGTGATGAGTTTAGTCCCATATCAGTACTGGTACATCACTCCAGGTTTTAGTGTCAACAGTTTTTATGGGGACCAGAACATATCAGCTACACACCTTGTATTACACGACTCAATCCATTTGTATGGACAGTGGTAGGGTTCCTCACTCTCCAGCAGAATATGTAAGCTATTTAGGTAGACCCACCCATCAGAGGAATCCCTGAGACAGATTCTGATCGAGTGACTCCTGTTTTCATAAATGTGAGATAAGAAAAGGGTTAATATGCGTAGTGAAAGGGAACACAGAGCAGTGTAGCAAAATCAAATTGCTCCCACTGTCTATTCCAGAAACTGGAATTCATTTGTTCAATGGAATGTCCTCTTTTTCTGTAATAATCAACCAGGATTCAAGGCTGGACAGGCTCTGTTGACACGGAAAATGTAGTCTTTCTCTGTGAACAATCCTATTTTGCCTCTTGAATCAGGACTTATGGGTATGTTACTATGTAGACAAAAATAAGGCTCAATGGCAAAAGGAAGACTACTGGATTCTCTGTTAGTGCTGCCCCAACTCTTCTTCTATTTCAGTACCTTCCTCCTGTGTTTTCACTGTCTAATAGAGCGTGCAGTGTACTTCCACAGAATATTTTGGTTGCTTCCCTGTTCTGTTCTCCCAGCTTGTTGAGGCAAGTACTTCACAGCCAATGACTCATGAGGTGCATTCCATCCGATGTACCCAGCAGAGTTCAGGAACTCTCAGATTTCCTTGTGTCCTAATGTGTATGAACAACAACAGATGTTACCAAGGCATATGTTGACATGTCAGGACCTTCTCTAACTATACCTGATTACTATAATCCTCAGGTAAACTATTAGACCATCAAAAGTTATGGGGTTACATGATCCTGACTGGCATATAAATTGAGCCACTACAGTACTGTATGTATCTGTTGAGTAGTTGGGAATAGCCTGTGGATGGAAGGGGTGTAGAAAATGATCGTCCTGGTGGATAAAAACACAAGACCATTAACCGCTCAAGAGCAGGAATGAGTGGGAGATTGACAATGCACTGAGCTGAGACATGATGTTTGGCCAATGTGCAGCCACAGCAACACTAGCTGAGAGTTTCTACACCAAAAAATGTTTCATGTTATTGAGACAGACTTGTGGTCGCAGTGTTTTATTATTCTGCCTATTATTCTCCCAATGTCTTGTTATATAAAAGTAAAATATTTCAATAATGCATAATTACAAGGTTTGTGTACTGTATATGTGTGTGTTTGTGTGTCTGTCTGGAAAAATGGAAAAGACATGATCATTTTGAATGTACATATAGAAAATCTATTCTCATACACTAAAAAGTTTTAGAACACCCCCATTTTTTCAGTTTTTATGGAAATTTAAGCAGTTGAAGTCCAGGGAATCTGAAGTTATACCATGCAATAAACAGCCAGAGGTAAAAAAAAAAACAACAATATCTAGGTTACCAAAAATGGAACGAAAGTACATTTCTGAGTTTAAAAAAAGGCCTTTTTCAGGGAACAAGTAATGGCTTAAAAATATAAAGCTGTAAATTAAGCCTTGAGAGTTCCTGAGAGTTCCTGAACAATAAGAAAGCCATTGCTAAGATGGCAAAATAAGAAAAAGAGGCCTGCCTGGGCCATGAAGCACTGCCAGTGGACTACTGAAGACTGGAAAAAGGATTTACGAATAGATGAATCAAAATTAAAATCTTTGGTTCATCATGCAGGATTTTTGTATACCATTGAGTAGGCAAAAGGATGGTTCCTCAATGTGTGATACCAACTGTCAAACATGGAGGAGGAAGTGTGATGGTATTTTGCTGGATCCAGAGTGGCACTCCAAACAAAAACAGTTGCCACAGCATTTTGCATAGCCATACAATGCCTTCTGCTCTACACCTTGTTGGTCAGGTGAAGAAAAGGCGAAGAAAAAAAGAAGTTGAGATGGTGGGCTTATAATCATAGAATGGTCAGCACAGTCTCCAGACTTAAACCCCATTGAGCTGGATTGGGATGAACTGGGTAGAAGGGTGAAAGCAAAGCAACCCACAAGTGTAACACATTCACAGAAACTATTGCAACAGTGTTGGTGATAACTTTTCAAACAATACTGGTTTTTCATTGTAGAATGAATGCCAAAGGTGTGTTTGGCTGTTGTGTGCAAAAGGTAGCTTCTTTAATGAGTCAAAAATGTAGACAAAATGTTTAAAAAAACGATTCCATTATTTAATTGTTGTTTCCAATTGTTTATTTGTTATACGCTTTAATTTCAGATTAAATTGAGGCATTATTAAACTTGATGAATTTCAATAAAAACTGAAAAATAGAGGTGTTCTAAAACCTTTGACTGGTAGTGTGTATTCATATGAAAAATACATTTGGCCTATGTAGTTGTGTCATGTTTCAGGGTAAAAATTATGCTTGGTGCAGATACCGGTTCAGCTGCTGGGTTGATGCACTTTGACGGCCCTGTCAATCTCTCCCGTGTCTCCTGGTATCTCCTACATTCTCTTGGGACACAGAAATACGTGATTGTGTTGAAAACAGGCAGTTCTCCAAACAGACATGTTCTTACATGAATAGTATTATCCCAAGCATGCATCTATGTTCTTTTATATTCACCACACCTCTGGGCGTTTTCTTTGCCTAATTGTGGCCTGAAAAGATACTCAGACAAGTTGTCTGGGGAACATTGGCACAACAGTACTGCGAAATGTTGCCATCTAGCAAACTTTTATGTGCGGTCAAATGAAAAACATTGTTTGGTGCAAACCCAACATGGCACATAACCCAAAGAACAGCATTACTATAGTGAATCATAGTGGTGGCAGCATCATGTTATGGGGATGTTTCTCATCCTCACGGACACTATGATAATATATTACTATAAACTAAGCAATGTATAGAAATGTCCATGAGGAAAACCTGCTGCCTTCATCAAGAAAACTAAAATGGGGACGGAGGTTCACCTTTCACAATGACCTGAGCCCTGGCCTATATCCAATTTAAAGTTACTAGTATTACTTGGCGATTACGGTCTACTGATGCTCCCTAATGAACTTGACAGAGCTTAAACAGATTTGCAAATAATTATTGCCAAATCTGGGTGTGCAAAATTGGTAGAGACCTATCCCAACAGACTCACAGACTCAGCTAAAATTACTGCACAAAGGTGCACAAATCACACATCGGGTCTTGATGAATGAAATATATTAAAGATCAAAATTTTTACTGTACATTGTGTAAATCGTAGAGAAGAAAATGACGTAACAACAATCAATGGAAACCAAAATGACCAACCGATTTAGAGCTGGATTCAAACTCACACCGAAAATCAAAGTTAACAATTGAAATCACAGGCTGTTCCAACTTGTGTGAATTTCATCATGGCAGCTCATAATGTGACTCAGTAGTGTGTATGGCCCCCACTTCCTGTATGCACTCTGGACAATGTCTGGGCATGCTCCTGATGAGACGGTGGATGGTGTCCTGGGGGATCTCCTCCCAGACCTGGTTCAGGGCATCAGTGAGCTCCTGGACAGTCTGTGTTGGTACTTGGTGGCGTTGGATGCACTGATACATAACATCCTAGAGGTTCTCATTGGATTCAGGTCTGGGGAACGTGAGGGCAAGTCAATGGCATCAATGCCTAAGTCATCCAGGAACTGTTAACACACTCTGACCACATGAGGCCGGGCATTGTCCTGCACCAGGAGGAACCCAGGGCCCACTGCACCAGCGTAAGGTCTGACGATGGGTCTGAGGATTTCATCCCGGTACCTAACAACAGTCAGGGTACCGTTGGCTAGCAAGTGGTGGTCTGTGCGACCATCCAAGGATATGCCACCCCAGACCAACACTGACCCACCGCCAAACCGGTCATGCTGGATGATGTTGCAGGCAGCATAACGTTCATCACGGCATCTCCAGACTCCTTCACATCTGTCACATGTTCTCAGTGTGAACCTGCTCTCATCTGTGAAGAGAACGGGACGCCAAATTGCGGTCCTGACAATTTTGATGTTTTTTGGCGATTGCCAATCGAGCTGCACCATTCTGGGCTGAGAGCACAGGTCCCACTAGAGGACGTC
This sequence comes from Esox masquinongy, assembly GCA_016801175.1. NCBI lineage: Eukaryota > Metazoa > Chordata > Actinopteri > Esociformes > Esocidae > Esox > Esox masquinongy. The sequence goes on from JACXGI010000673.1 coordinate 84,923, forward strand.
TGGCCCTCATGCCACCCTCATAGTGTTTATGACAGTTTGGTCAGAAACATGCACACCAGTAGCCCGCTAGATGTCATTTTGTAGGGCTCTGGCAATGCTCCTCCTGTTCCTCCTCGCACAAAGGAGCAGATACCAGTTCTGCTGCTGGGTTGAAGCCCCTCTACAGCCCTGTCAAGCTCTTCTCGTGTAACGGCCGTCTCTTGGTATCTCCTCCATGCTCTTGAGACTGTACTGGGAGGCACAGCAAACCTTCTTGTGATGGCACGTATGTATGTGTTATTCTGGAGTAGCTGGCCTGCCTGTGCAACCTGAATGGGCTGCAGGTACCACCTCATGCTACCAGTAGTGACAAGGACACTAGCAAAACTAGAGAAGAATCAGTCAGGAAGGATAAGGAGAGAGCAATTGTCTGTGGCCACCACCTGCAAAACCATTCCCTTTTCAATGGTTGTCTTGCTGTTGCCTCTCCAGTGCACCTGTTGTTACTTTCATTTGCACCAAAACAGGTGACATTTATTCACAATCGCTTATGCGTGTTACCTTAATTTTTTGAGCAGTGTATTAACACCATGGAATATAAATTAATTATTATATTTCTGTTATTTTTATATTTAACTTTACATTACAAATACACCTCTGGAGAAATGTTTGTAATTGAAATGCATGAAACTCTGAGACAGTGATAAAACAATATGTGGAAAATCTTTAAGGTGTAGACTTTCTACAGTATATTATGGACATGTATGAAAGCTTATCTATGAAGTTGGATAATCAGAGTCCCTTTCTTTTGTGATTTTGATTTGTGTGAGCAACAACTACCTTGATATGATATGGAATGGCTTTGCCTTTAAAAAAAAAAGCTGAAAGTATTCTTTTGCTGATTAATTCCTGCCCAGTTTCAAAACGAATGACTTTTCACCCATTACAATTCTTCTTACATAATAACTATAGATTTACCCACACCAGGTAAAGTGTTAATGCTTTCTACCAATCAGGTATGAGGAACAACAATAGAAAAAAGGCATTCATGTGTAGGTGTGATGGTTTTTTTTGTTGGTGGATTCTTTCAGGAACAAGTTTTAACTGGAAGAAAGGACCGTAAATTAAAATCATCCGCAAATATTCTGCTGTTTCCTCAATGTATCCGAAGTTATGTTAATTGAGAGAAGATGGTCTATCAATAACATGATACAACTTAATTATGGTTATACATTTGAAGAAAAATACACCGATCAACCATAACATTATGACCACCTGCCTGATATTGTGTAGGTCCACCTTTCGCTGTCAAAACAGCCCTGACCCATCGAGGCATGGACTCCACTAGACCTCTGAAGGTGTGCTGTGTAATCTGGCACCAAGACGTTAGCAGCAAATCCTTTAAGTCCTGTAAGTTGCGAGGTGGGGCCTCCATGGATCGGACCTATTCATTCAGCACATCCCACAGATGCTCGATTGGATTAAGATCTGGAGAATTTGGAGGCCAAGTCAACACCTTGAACACATTGTTGTGTTCCTCAAACCATTCCTGAACCATTTTTGCTTTGTGGCAGGGTGCATTATCCTGCTGAAAGAGGCCAATGCCATCGGGGAATACCGTTGCCATGAAAGGGTGCACATGGTCTGCAACAATGCTCAGGTAGGTGGTACGTGTCAAAGTAACATCCACATGAATGGTAGGACCCAAGGTTTCCCAGCAGAACATTGCCCAAAGCATCACTCTGCCTCCGCCGGCTTGCTTTCTTCTCATAGTGCACCCTTGTTCAGAAATCAATATTTGGTGGAATGACCCTGATTTTTAATCACAGCTTTCATGTGTCTTGGCATGCTCTCCACCAGTCTGTCACACTGCTGTTGGGTGACTTTATGCCACTCCTGGCAAAAAAATTCAAGTAGCTCGGCTTTGTTTGATGGCTTGTGACCATCGATCTTCCTCTTGATAAAATTCCAGAGGTTTTCAATGGGGTTCAGGTCTGGAGATTGGGCTGGCCATGACAGGGTCTTGATCTTGTGGTCATCCATCCACTCCTTGATTGACCTGGCTGTGTGGCATGGAGCATTGTCCTGCTGGAAAAACCAATTCTCAGAGTTGGGGAACATTGTCAGAGCAGAAGGAAGCAGGTGTTCTTCCAGGATAACCTTGTACTTGGCTTGATTCATGCGTCCTTCACAAAGACAAATCTGCCTGATTCCAGCCTTGCTGAAGCATCCCCAGATCATCACCGAACCTCCACCAAATTTCACAGTGTGTGTGAGACACTGTGGCTTGTAGGCCTCTCCCGGTCCCTGTCTTACCATTAGACGACCAGGTGTTGGGCAAAGCTGAAAATTTGACTCGTCAGACAAGATGACCTTACTCCATTCCTCTATCGTCCAATCCTTATGGTCTTTTGCAAGCTTCAGCCTGGCTCTTGTTTGCTTCTCATTGATAAAGGGCTTTTTTCTAGCTTTGCACGACTTCAGCCCTGCCCCTAGGAGCCTGTTTCGAACCGTCCTCGCCGTGCACTTCACCCCAGCTGTTGTTCGCCATTCTTTTTGTAGGTCACTTAAATTAATCCTACGGTTGTTAAGTGACATTCGAATGAGTTGACGGTCATCTCGGTCAGTGGACAGTCAGTCTGTAGCTTTGTTGTCCCCAATGTCTGTTGCTTGACCTTGTTCTTATGAACTGCCTTCTTTGAAATTTTCAGGATGGAAGCAACCTGACGCTCACTGTATCCCTCTGCCAGTAAAGCCAGAATTGAACCCTTCTTTTCCACACTCAAAGCTTTTCTTTTCAACTCTTTTGTCATGCTGAATAGTTATTTTTTTATTCAAATTTCCTTTGAGGTACTATTTGCACTGTTTGCTATCCAGTTGGTCCTATTGCAAGAGGATAGTGATGACCACAGCAGTGGTTTTTAAACTTTTCCTCGTTAAATTAGATTTGGTTCAGGTAATCACCTAATCAGTACCTAATTAAGTAAAATTAGGTGTGCCTGTGTTGGAATTTAACAGACACTGGAATGGAATGGCTGCCATATGTGTAGAGATGCTGATTTAAGAAAAATCAGGAGTGGTCTCTTACTTTTTTCCAGAGCTGTATGTGTGTCTTTCTAATTTATTTTCAGTTATTGAATTTGCCACAGGTGGACTCAATCACATTCTGGAGACATCTCAAGGATGATGCAAATTTGGGCGTGCAAAGTTGGCGGAGACCTACCCCAACAGACTCCCAGCTAAATGTACTGCCCAAGGTGCTTCCACCAACTATTAACACCATAGGAAAGAAATGTGCTATGATATTTCTTTTTTAACTTTATTTTACATTACAAATATCCACTTCTGGAGAATGGTGTGTAATTGAAATGCATGAAAATCCTAATTCAAATGTATGAAACTCTATGACAATGACAAAACAAAATGTGCAAAAGCTTTAAGGAGGTATAAACTTTCTACAGTATATTGTGAACAGGTATGAAAGCTTATCTCTAAAGTTGGATAATAAAAGTGGTATCAGAGTCCCTTTCTTTTGAGATTTTGATTTGTGTGAGCAACAACCACCCATAACCTCTCAATGGCCATAGCAAAATTTAATAAAGGGAATGACTACAAAAGATGATGACACCTCTCAACTAAAGTTGTTCAATGAATAGAGTGTAAAGAAACAATAAAAAGTCAGGTTACTTTGTAACCAGTAATATGATATGGAATTGCTTTGCCTATATTAAAAAATCTGGAAGGATAAATTATTTTGCTGATTAATTCCTGCCCAGTTCCAAAACAAATGACTTTTCACTCATTACAAGTCTTCTTGCATAATAACTATAGAATTACCCACACCATGTAAAGCATTCATACTTTCTGCCAATCAGGTATGAGGAACAACAATAGAAAAAAGGCATTCATGTGTAGGTATGGTGTTTTTTTTGTTAGTGGAGTCATTTGGAAACAAGTTTTAACTGGAAGAAAGGACTGTAACTTAAAAACATCCACAAATGTTTGTCTGCTTCCTCAATGTATCTGGAGTTCAGTTAATTGAGAGAAGATGGTCTATCAATAACGTGATCCTAAATTATTGTTACACATTTGAGCAGGGCCGGCCCTAGGCATAAGCAACGTAAGCAGCCGCTTAGGGCCCCTAACTGCCAAGGGGCTCCAGACTGCTAGTGAGCCCCAGACTACTAGGGGAGAGGGGGCCCCAAAATCAAATTTTGCTTAGGGCCCCCAGAAGGCTAGGGCCGGCACTGCATTTGAGTAAAATTCTATATTTTAGCAAATTTAGGGTGGTCCAGTAATTGAACCTGGGTGTATTGACTATCGAGTCAAAACCTTTACTGTTATGCTAAGAGGTCTAAACCTCCAATTGGGTTGCTGTGTTCAGGTACTGTAACCCCTATATTACGCTTTGGTATTCCGCTCATGTATAGTGGCTTCGAAAAGTATTCAGACCTTTCACTTTCTCCACATTTTGTTGTGCTTTAGACTTTATTAATAATTAAGTATATATTTTTTGCCAGCAATATACACACAAAATCCCATAATGACAAAGTAAATTCCACCAGTCTCCCAGTCACTGCCACTGAGAAACATACCCATAACACGATGCTCCCACCACCATGCTTCACTGTAGGGATGGTATTAGCCAGATGTTGAGCGGTACAATCTCAGAGGTCTACAGACTTCATGACTGGATTTTTGCTCTGAGTTGCACTGTGAAGTGTGGGAACTTTTATGGATATGTGTGTCTTTCTAATTAATTTTCAATTAATTGACTTTGCTACTGGCGAACTCCAATCACGTTCTGGAGACATCTCATGGATGATGCATCTAAGCTCTATTTGAAGTGTCATAACAAAGGGTCTGAATACTTATGTACTTGAGATATTTCCGTTTTTTATTTTCAGTACATTTGAAATAAATTGTATTAGCAAGTGCAGTGAAAGCAAAGGTGCCTGAATACTTTCCGAAGACTGTACATGCCTCACCACTGGCCTTACAGACAGTATCCTCCTTCCAGTTTCCATGTAAATGTGGCCTACTGTACTTTCACAAAGAAAAACAAATGTATTAGGTAACTAAAAAGAGTACACTGATCATAATAATCTGTGACATCTAACTGCTGCAGTAGGTATTATTAAATGGGTATTTGTCCTACCAAGGAATTATAGATGATTAGTTAGATAATGTACATGTTATTTTTATGGCCAAATCACTTTTAAACTAAATACCTAGTAACAATCTGTCTTGACCCATAAATATTTTTCAGGATGAGGAACCCTCTAAAATCAAGTTGGAAAATAGTGAGAATGTCCTTTAAACCCCACCCACAGCCAAACCCAAGACTCATATTACTCAAGACAACGGCGTTCTACTGTTCTACCTGTAGAGCAGGGTTTAATATTTGCGCTATAAAAATTAAACCAAGAGAAAATTACAGAAAACTATGGGAAAGTATAGCACAGTGGATTGACATTTGTTATGTAAGTGAAAAGTACGTTAACCATTTTTGTTTATATGTTCCATAGTTTTGGTGTGTGAATGAGTTTAGCAGTTTTATTGATGTAGCTACTTTGTCAATGTTGAATTGTTGCCTAACGTGTTGTTAAATCCGGTAGCCTAATAACCTTCATTTACGATTTTATGACGAATGTCTGATATTTATACAATATTTTTGGATTAAATATAAATAAATACTCAGCCGTTTGAAAAAGCGTAACAGAACACAAGTTTATTCGTTTAAACGTTTTTGATGAACCATGGTCTAAACGTGCAATAGCGATAACCTTTTAATAAGGATGTTTGAACAGTCTTTTTTGGCTTTTACTAAAATGAAAAATGTTTAAGCAGGAATAATAAGCAATTAGGGAACAAAGAACTAATAGAGAGAAATGATGGGATCTTGTCCTTCCCTGTAGAGCCACAGTAAAACGCTGACTTAGAATATAGAGTATAAAGCTTATCCAATTTAATATACACATCTAAACCAACTGTTAAGCTTAGTCGCTGTGTAAGATTCAATCCAAAGTGTACTATAGTGGCCTACTATAATGCCATGTTTCACAATTTCTTTCTAACTTTGCCACATGTTTCTTTCATTTAGATTATGTAAACTGTAAACCTTTTAAGGTAAATATTACAAGGAGAATAAACAGCAACCTTTGTTGACAACGATGATGTATAATACATAATGTGGAATATGTGGAAGTAAACTGATGAAACATCCTTTGAAAAGGGAACCCAATAGGCAGAGCATTTTTCAACTAAGAGATATTATTCTGGTTCCTATAAAATGAACAAAAAAACAATAGGCCTATACCCAACAACCTTAAAAGTTTATCTTGTTTGTGTATATTGCCAAATTTGAACACACAAGGAAAGGCAGCATGCAATTAATTCACTTCAATTCTCTGTTACATACTCAGGTTGTTCCAGTGATCACAGTATTTGAACATAAGAAAGCAAGTTCTGGAAAGGAGACTGCCAACATCCAGCCTCGACCATGGACTGGAAGACCTTCCAAGCCCTACTGAGTGGGGTTAACAAGTACTCTACGGCATTCGGTCGCATCTGGCTCTCTGTGGTGTTTGTGTTCAGGGTGATGGTGTACGTGGTGGCAGCGGAGCGCGTGTGGAGCGACGAGCAGAAGGACTTTGACTGCAACACCAGGCAACCTGGGTGCACCAACGTCTGTTACGACCACTTTTTCCCCATTTCCCACATCCGCCTGTGGGCCCTGCAGCTCATTTTCGTCACCTGCCCCTCCTTCATGGTCGTGATGCACGTGGCGTATCGCAACGAACGCGAGCGGAAGTACCACGCCAAGCACGGCAAGGAAACCAAGCTGTACGAGAACACTGGGAAGAAGCACGGCGGTCTCTGGTGGACCTATTTGCTCAGCCTGTTCATCAAGACCGGCATCGAGATTTCCTTCCTCTACATCCTCCACAAAATCTACGACAGCTTCTACCTGCCCCGGCTGGTCAAGTGTGAGATCAGCCCCTGCCCCAATTTGGTGGACTGCTACATCGGCCACCCCACAGAGAAGAAGGTCTTCACCTACTTCATGGTGGGCGCCTCAGCCCTCTGCATTGTGCTAAACATCTGTGAGATATTCTACCTTGTCGCTAAACGCGTGGTGCGCATCGGACACAAGATGAAGAAAAAGAGCAAAATGCGGCACCATGAAGACTACAGTAAAGGGAACTCCTGCAGTGACTGTACTCTGCCCATATCTAGGCTGGAGATGCAACCCCTAAAGCCCAGGTTTTTAGGCCACCTCCAGGCCCCCTTACCGGCTCACCTGCGTGCGTCTGCCCCTAACCTGTCCTCTGCAGGATAGGATGCCTACTCCATGCCAAGACTCAACCACAACATGGAGACTGATGGCGCCAAAGCCTCAGTGGTCAAGCCCGCTGTAGCTTGTCCTTTGGTAAGACTGTATTACAAAGGTTCTTCTGACTCTGTTGTCTATTTATGTTCCATAACTCTATGGAGTAAGGCTTTATACTGATATTCTCTTACCTGTAAGCTAGAAAACCCTTTTTTCCATGTTATACTATTTAACTTTCACTGATAGAATGAATAGCACTGTCACTATTATTTAATATATTTTAGAATTTTATCCTTTAACATTTGACAATTTTACCAGCCTGTTCTGGCTTAAGCAGATACCTTCTCAGGATTAAGAGGTAGTGAGATCACATAAAGTGCCCTCTAGAATTGTTGGCAGCCAAGGTAAATCTCAACAAGGAACAAAAAAACATGTCTTGGAGGTAGATCTTGGAGGTAAAGCTAACCTAAAGGCAGAAACTAATGTGATTGGTTGATTCAATGGAGATGGTTGAGCTTGCGTTATTGCTTTTAGAGATGTTTTAAAAATAAAGTCCCAACTCTTCAAGGGGAAGCTGGCTCCACCATTGGGCTGCAGGCAGGGTCAGCCCTAGGCATAAGCGACATAGGTGGCACTTAGGGCCCCAGACCGCTAGGGGGCCCTGGAACACTAGGGGAGAGGCGGCCCCGAATTCAAATTTTGCTTAGGGCCTCCAAAATGCTAGGGCCGGCTCTGGCTGCAGGACAGAGAAGAGTTTTCAAACAGCTAAGCATGAGTTACCCTCCCATAGAGGTGGGGTTGCAAAGATATCAGAGGTTGCAGAACAAAGTGCTGTGGTAGGGATGTAGGTTTGAACATTGCCTGAAGGTAGGGTGGTGTAGTTCTCCTTGCTGCTCTGTAAGCAAGCAGAGTTACACAAATAAGTGAACTTCAGTTCTTTCCACAGTGGATAGGCCTGTGATTTTGCTATAAACACTTCAGGGAAAGGCAGTTTGTAACAATGTTTGCAAATTGATTTGTAACTAACATTTTAAATGATCTTCAGTATAGAAATGCAATCACTTCACCCCGTTACAATAATTATCATCTAAACAGTTGAGACTTTGCTGGTTTACATGGAAACATCTGTTCAAAATGGTACCTCTTTACTCATCAGCCCTGCTATCTCTCTGGCTATTTTGCTTCCACTTGAGTTTGTAATAAATTATGTAACATATTATACCAATTTAACAACAAAGTTGTTTGAGGAGCCATGTCATTTGCTTTAAACCAAGAGGATGGCATTTAATTTACTTGCTATTTAAATGAAGTCAGAACAAATCAACTATCACAAACATTATTTTAAAGCATCTGTGTAAAGACAATCTACAACTAAAGAAAGCATTTTGTCATTAAATCTAAATACAGTTTTTTTTAACTTATACTTTTGCATGGTTCTTCTCAAGTTTATCTTGCAAAGCCTCAACAGATTGCATGTGTTTGTAAATGCTTGTAAACTAACAAATGAGGGAATGCAACAAGGAATGCTGCAGTTGAATTACTGTTCAAGCCCCTGTATGTAAGTGAACATTGGGTGATTGGGAAGTAAAATTACAGAAAAGCAAAGAACAAGATAGCTAGGAGGGTGAAACAGTTTCTCAGAGAACAGAGGTGTGGATACCTGATATCATCACATTATCAGGAGAAAAACCTTCACCATCTGCTTCACACTGCTGTTTTGTATGTTATTATTATTTTCGATAAATAAATGTTTTGTATATTTTGACTTCAGTCTTTTTCATTACAGTAGTTATTTTACCTTTCTGTTGACTTACCTTCTATATACTACAAGTACTTTGATGTGAATTGGGACTCCTCTTCTATGAATTATACTTATACTATTATTTTAAAAGGTTACAGTGGCTGAATACAGTATGACACATTGTTTCTTGTTTATACCTGCGCAGTCAGTGAAAATGTGTTTCTAAGGCTATACTCTGGGTTGAATCCAATAGCAGGTTATACTAGTCAATGTGGCAATTCTCAGATTGAGCCAACATATGCAGCATGTAGTGGGATCTCTGTAAAGGCATGAACTTCCTTTTTAAATGTGTAATACCCATACTCCTTTTAAATCGAATACAGGCTTAAATCTTAAAAACTGTTGTGTGTTTCATTTTCAGTTAGTGGTCGTCTTGGAAGTTTGTCACCCAACCAGGGATGACTGAAGTGGATCAACGATCATTACAATTTTAACAAACAACAGTCAGATCTAGAGCTTGATCTCAATCAGTTCATTAATAGTTGCATGTCACCTTAAGCTATTTGGATGTCTCCTCAACAATACATCCATCTAGCTTGTTGGTATGAAGGTAATGTCTAATTGTAGTTTTGGAGACTTGGTGACCCCAAGATTCAACTGACTTATGCAGTTCTCCTGTGATCCTTGGAGAATTTGGTACATCTCAAACCATCCTCATCGCTGTGCAAGGCAGAAAATACACCTAAATAACAAAGGGAGTTTGGCATGTGGGTGACATTTATACCATAGTGAAACAGCAATTAATAATCATGCAACGCATTATTGATTATATCTACAATTTGACTGCAAGATCAATCTGATATTCTGGACTCAAAAGTTTGGACACACCTACTCATTCAAGGGTGTTTTTTTATTTTACAATTTTTCCTCATTGAAGAATAAAAGGTGGAAGGCAAAGGGTGGCTAGTTTGAAGAATCTAAAATATAAATGTATTTTGATTTGTTAAACGCTTTTTTGGTTACCATATGACTCCAGGTGTTATTTGTTTTAGTGTATTCATTACTATTCTACAATGTGTAAAATAGTAAAAATATTGAAATAACTTCTTGAATGAGTAGGTGTGTGAAATCTTTTGACTAGTCCTTATTGATATATATTCAATAGACACATCTCAACACATATATACACACAAAATGCAGTTACAGTTAAAAGTGTTTTGTGTTTTCTTCCAAGAAATGCAGCTCTAACTTAATGTTTAAGGTTTATGCTTCAAATTATGATAACCCCCTTCCGGACACTCATACAACAACAAAAATGGACAGAACCAAGTACTAAATCAGATTAGGGGGACAAAATAATCAATTAGTTATTATTTTGCCGGACCGAATGTCTTTTCCTGTTTCTATACAGAAGAGCATACACAATTATAAATGCCTAAACCCCCCAACTTTTTGATGTATTATAAACAAAACTGTACGCCTGTAACTAATTTACAGAATCGGTGTCCTAAAAAAACAGGAGACTTACATAGTGTTATAAAGGTATTCGTTTATTGTTAATTTTAACTACAATGCCATTCTATGGCTTATTTGTGGTTAATTTTCAGTGTAAAAAAAGATTCATGTTCCAATCCCCAAACATCTACTCTACAAAAATCTGCCATCGGCTGAATCTAGTTGCCTATAACCTATGACAGAGCAAGTTAAAGGAATCTCAGCATAGCTGGTCAAGCCTGTCAGTCAGGTTTCTTTATTGCCAATATCAGGATAGACAAACAGTGCTTGTTGGTTCTGTATTACTAAACTGGCAATAACAGTCCAAAATCCTAATCTCTCAGACATCTCTCTCTCAACCATTGCCTTCCACCATAGAAAGGTTAGGCTATAGAATACTCACACAGGAGGCACACATCTAAAGGTTTACAGATTCCTTAACTAGTTTAGTGTGATAATGACAGGATCCATAGTTGATTTGTTTCTTTGTCCAAATGGGCAGGGCAGTGTCATGTTGTCAGAAATGTGTGCCACTTGTAGCAGACACTGGCTGTGTAAAAGCACTATCTTATCCTAGCCATCTGATTTAACACACAAATTCAGAATGTTCAAATACACAGCAGAAGCAATTAGGCATCCTTAGATTTGAGGCAAACATTCCTCACAGTATCAATTCACAAGTAGTACCCTTTACAATAAATATTTAAATTCACAATGAGACAAAAAATACCAATAATCCAACACACATCAACATTAAAAAACATTAAAATGCCATTTCAACTGAAGTAATGGCTAAAGTAAGGTCAGCAGAAACATGTTAAATGGAAATAACAAACATGACAATAGAATTAATCAATCCAGTGACACCACCAAACCAATACATGTCAATCATTATCCATGTGTGAATTTCCTATTATCAGGAAACATCAAGGTGTGTTTTAGATCCCTACTGAGATACTGCCATGCCTGACACATGCCTTAGCTATGACTGGCTGAACATTAGGATTGACAAATAGGGAACGGTTGTGGGTACACCCAACAACGGTAAGACAAGTCAGGAATTATTTTTTAACTCACTGTTGATTGAAGTTTGGTAGGAGATAAATACACAACAGCATAACATACTTAAAAGGAAAACCCAAGAAGAAATGATAAAAACGATAAGGCACCCCTTGAGTAGAGCATAGGCATTCCAAGATATTCAGATTTCTTCATTTCCAAAAGAGGTAATTGACATATCAAACAACACACTTCTTACACCCATGCTCACCACCAGCAAAATCAAAGTGTGTTCCTAGGTGGCACAGGTTTTAGGTGTGTCCTTGTGCGTAGGCATCACATTTACAAGCCTTCGTCAAGCCAGGATTCAGAGTTTGGAGTTCGCCTGAGCCACTTTGGAGCTGGTCTTTCGGTTAAGGGAACGACAGATGAAAGCTCCAGCATCCATCACCTTGGTCAGATCCACTCCCTGAGACAGACGGAGAATAGTAACACACTGAAACAGCTCTTTGACCAAACCAAAACGACAACTGGGACTCCTATAGATCAAATGCTCTGTGTTGAGGTAAACTGTGATGACAGTGCATTTTTCCAAACTCGAAAGAGGGAGACTGACAGGGAGGGAAGAGTTGATTTCTCACCGTCTGAATGCCCAGTCCATGCAGCATGTATACCACGTCCTCGGTGGCCACATTCCCAGAAGCCCCCTGTGCGTATGGACAGCCGCCCAGGCCAGCAACGGACGAGTCTACCACACTTACACCCATCTGCAGAAACAAACAGCATCTTTAGTAACGGTATGCCAGTAGTATTCCAGCACTATTCAGACACCAATCAAAAGACTATGTTGTATAGTACCTGCAGGGCGATCAGGATGTTGGCCAGCGCCTGACCGTACGTGTCGTGGCAGTGGACCGCCAGGGCAGTAACAGGCACCACCCTGCTCACCACCTCCAGCATCTCCGTCATGCCACCCGGTGTGCCCACGCCTGTGGTGTCGCCCAGAGAGATCTCATAGCAACCCATGGAGTAAAGACGCTTGGCTACCTGCATTGCAGAAAGCATTGGATTTAAAGCAATATCACCCTTAATGAAAATCTGTCTGGAGAATGTTGACACTGATGAATGAAAATGAAGAAAAGGTCTAAAAAGTGAAACGAATTTATGGCTTGATCCAGCTCAGAAGAACTCACCTGAGCCACTTTATCTGGTGACACCTTACCCTCGTATGGGCATCCCAGCACACATGAAACATACCTTAAGGAACAGGGAAAGGAGGTGTGACTAATGTCCAGGAGCCAAACCACCTGACTGGACCCCTACTGAAAAATCTACCCCCCCCCACAGAAATTCAAGTTATTTAAAGCAATTACAAAAATTCTCATGGGACAATTTACTGGTAAAATGTGGAAAGAACCAATATCACATTTTGCCCCTAGATTTCATTGGGATTATCACGCATCAACTATTTCCGTCTGTGGCTGTCAGTCCATCAGTCCTACCCTCTGACGGGCACACCAGCCTCTTTGGCAGCTTTGGTGACATTCTCAAAGCGCTGCAGGCTTTCCTCCACTGAGCAGTTGATATTTTTCTTACTGAACAGCTCAGAGGCTGCACCAAATATGGCCACCTCTGCTGCTCCTGCTTTCACCTGGGAAAATAATCAGCTGAATACTTTTAGAATGAAGATATTGAGGAGGTAGCATAGTGCAATGGTTTAGTAATTAGCTTTGATAGAATTCACATTACTTAGTCAAACATCTCTGTATTACTAATGTTTCCCAGTGATAATGAAGGGACACAGCAAGCACAGTAACATGTAGATGAAGCCAATCAGAGATACATACAGCTGCCTGGAAACCTTTGAGGTTAGGGGTCAGCACTGGGTAGGCCACGCCAGGCCTTCTACGGATACCCTTCATCACCTCCACCTGGTCGGCCATCTTTCATTTAGGGGTGAAAGGACAAAACACAAACAACATGCAACTTCTTCCCCACAACTGAATGAAAACAGCATAATAAACATCCAAAAAGCAGACCGGTTTTTGGTGTCGGGCCAAGGAGATCATAGGTCATTATTTCTACATAACGGTATTTAGTAATGACTTACAATCTGTACAGTCTGAGAGGTCATTCTGTTGTTGACAAAAACTCTGATAATCTCACCTGAGGAACCCATTTTGGAGAGACGAAGCTTGTGGCTTCGATGACAGGAAGACCTGCCTCTGAGAGCATGTCAATCAAGTGAATTTTTACTTCTGCAGGGACAACTGTCTAGTAGGGACACCAGTAGACATTAATTAATACAAGTTCTGCAACACACTTTCAGGACTTTGTTGTTTCTTATTAGTTTGATAATACATATATATACCCACTCCCACCTGCCCATTGGTTTGATTAACAGACACCCAGCATCAACTGTTCAATCCAGGCTATGTTATGCATTGTGGTGGACTGAACAGAAATTTAAATAACCAAAATAACCCAATAACATTTATTTCTCCTCCACTGAATAATACCTTCTCATTTTGCAGGCCATCCCTAGGTCCCACTTCGACTATTTTTACTCTCTCTGGGAGAGCTTTCCGTGCAGATGAACCCACCTGAACCTGCCGGAGTTATGAGACGTGCATATTCAAACACAAAGGAAACACGTCCAGAATGCAAATGATATACCATTGTAACTATGACATTCCTCTACGAACAAAAAGTATTTCACATACATTTTTTACGCAGTCCGGAATTTAGCAAGAAACCAAGATAGCAAGTTTACGTGTAGGCTAGTAACAATCTACTGAAGGAAAATAGGCTAGTTAACTACTGCTTTACGTACTAGCTAGCTAAGTTAGGCTAACAACACAGTAAAAAATTCTGGCCACTGATTTTGGGAGACAATAATGAAGAAAAACACTTGGCTTACTGATTTCGGCACTGCTGCTGAACAACTTGAGGACAAACACTGATGACCCATTCTACAACTAAGTGTGCTTCTGTTAACAAATCTAATGACAGCCGCCATGTTCGTCCAGCAGTGAATTCAATTCCTATTTTGCTGGTTCTCCACTAGGGGTACAGTTCCCCACCAGCGGTATAAATTACGCTTCCGGGCACTTGGGCATGGTCTTGTCCGATCTACAGGGCCAAGAGACTCATGAGACCATAGTCTGGTCAAATGAATAGGGGCAGGATACTTTAGGGGTTCTAAACCGGCCATAGCCGGTAAATTCACGGGTGGCACAAAAACGGAAAAAGGTTGGAAACCACTGCACTTAACAAATAAGGTGCAGTACCGCCACCTACTGACCTGCCCAGATATAGCATACGTTTGCACTTCAGCGTTAAGCGAAACAAGGGAAAGCAAGGCATAGTAACAACAATACGTGACTTCAATGTTTTTAACATGTACTTTTTTGATTTATTTAGACTTTTCCTTTATACCATGTTTTGATCAAACAGAAAATATGCCTGGTTTACAACAATATAAACGATGTGCAAAGCCGTAAAACCTAAAATAACAGTCTGACATATTTATTTGCACAGTAAAAATAATGTATAACTTGAAAATAAAGTCTTTACTCCAGGATTTTGGATTTGACATTAAATGTTTTATATGATGCGACATCACAGAAGTCAACAGTACAAAAGCTTCCATTTCATTTTTGAAAGATAACCGTTGTATTAGTAATCTATATTAATGCTATACCAACCTATTCGGACAATATCACTGAAGGTGAATTACATTAAGTCCAAAGGCTGGTAGTGGGTTCCGTAATGCTTCCTGTTTCAGACCAGTTGTGCCCAATTGAAAGAAATTGTAACTGTTTCAGTAAAATTTTTAATTAGGATATGTGCATCTGTAACTTTCTTAGCTTCACTGTACAAATATTTATGTAAGGAAGTATAAGTAGGACAGGTTATTATAACAAACTCCCACTATTGAAAGGCCAACAACTAACATGGTCAAACACTGATCAATGTAGATGATCGAACTTGAAAGAGGTTGGCAAATATATACATAAACATGCCTAAAAATATTAACGTCAATGGAGTGATGCATATTTGGCTGGAAATAATGTTTATATTTTTGTTACAAAGAAATTTAAACTCAAACAAAATGGTAATATTATGCAGCCAATTCACTGTACATTGAATAACAAACACTGCTTTATATTAAACTGAAAATACAACCTTGATAGCAGTATACTATATTATAAATTTAAATATTTACAATTGATTATTATAAAAAACAGATTATTCCAGAACTTCTTGACCAACATAATTTTCACTAAAGTTACTCATCACTGTCATCCACTTCCTGGATGATAAGGTCAGCCCCTGAATCTTCTGCTAGGTCATCATCGTCAGTTACTAGCCAGCTCCGCTGTGCATCTCCATCCTCTTCCTCCCCGTCCACTCCCAGCAGAAGGGCAGGTTCCTCACTGGCCTCCTCCAGACCATCCATAGGCAGGTTTTCACAACCAGTCTCTTGGATGCACTCTGTACACATTCTGTAGCTCCGCGAGCCATCACACACTACCTGCCCACTCAGCTCTGTCACCCGACGCTTACACTTCCTGCACACCAACTTCCTTGCCTGATGGATCTGTACATTATTACAAAGAAAAAGAAATGCAGACATTATATATGGAAAAAACGCAGTCATTTTTACAGTATTTGATTCAAATTTTGCCCAATTCTTTATTCCAATTTGACATTCAATTTGTAATGACAGCTTTGTCTCATTGCAACAAATCCTAATGAACTCAGCAGAATAGAAAGAGGTCCTTCCAAGTGGTGCTGCTTTTTGTCACATTACTCAATCTTCCAGAGACTCCAAGCTCTTGGAGAGGATTGCTACGTAAGCTAATGCCCACAATGAATTGCTTTACCAGCTACAAGAAGGTTTTTGAGTGCAATGTGACAAGGCAACTGGTCCCAAAATTCCCTCCCTCCAATCCGGAAGGTGCACAGGCAGTATGTGCCTCCTTCTCTGCCACGGCTGGTGTGGCGCGACCATGGAATTAACCTGGGTCGCACCAGTGCAGCTGCACTCGGATGTGGTACTTTTGTATAGCCGCGTCACTCCGGAGTTCCCTAACGGAATGTTTGCGTCCGTAAATCTGTCCGGCACGTCTAAGCCCGGCATGACTCACCGTCTCGAAGTGGCTGCGTAGGTGCTCCAGGCGGGTGAATCGCTTGTTGCAGGCTTGGCATGGGTACGGCCGCTCGCCTGTATGACAGCGCAGGTGCCTCTTCAGGTCTGCTTTCCTCTTGACCGTGTGCGTGCAGAATGGACACTTGAACCGCATGGAGGGGTTAGGGTCTGAGGGAAAATTAGGGGACCATTTATTAGTGCCAGTGTTTGCCCAATTCATTAATAAGGGTCACTAAGAGTACTGCCCCACTCCCTTTTTCCCAGTCACCTTTGTTGAAGAGTCCCACAACACCCACAATGGTAGGTAGTGTGGCATATAGTTCGTTTGCCTTCTGGGCTGTTTGCGACTGAGCCTCCTGAATGGCCAGGGCCTCATTGGTCGAGGAGCGTGTGCAGTAGCCTTTCCTCTTGGCGGCCCCTCTCCGTCTCCGCTCCGTGAGAGGCTGGGCAAACTGGAGATGCTCAACATCTGGCAGGACCTCCACTTCGGGGCTGTGTTGCTGGCTAGACTGAGGGGAGCTGAGCTCCTGCTTCAGGACTGCAGCTTTCAGGTCAGAATCCTTCACCAGGTATCTGGAGGACTGAGGCCTAGAGCTGTCATGGGTCCAGAGGGCAGAGGGAGGGCTGACTGAGCCGGCGGTTTCAGGGTCTACGTTGTCATCCCCCACTCCTTGGGTGTAGCTGTTCTCCGGCAGGCTGAGGTAGCGGACATCATCCTCTTTGGCACTGATCTCCAGGGAGGACTTGATGAAGTCTTTGCAGTAGCTGATGACATTATTCATCTGCAGGTAGCTGGCAGCCGACATCACCTCGATCACGTTGCGACTGGAGAGGTCCAGCTTTCCGGAGTAAATGAAGTCCAGTATGACGGTGAACGTGTCGGGGCTAAAGACCTCGAAGGAGGCGTTGACCGGCTCTGTGTTGTCATCGGCACCGTGGGAGAGCAGCATGCGGAAGTAGCCACTGCTGCCGAAAAGGACATTGCGGTGGGCTTTGAATAGCTGTCCCTCCACCAGAACGTTGCAGTCACAGAATAGCTCCTGACGCCTCTGTTCATCCAGCTGCTTTAGCAGGTAGCCCTGGTGGTCCGCTGTGATGTCGTTGTGATACCACCGCGGGACCTGTCTGCAACACACAGCACAGAAAGACAGGGAAATAAAATGTCAAATAAAAATCCCATTAACCTTTAAAGGATGTAGACTAATAAATTATCAGAATTGTCTTTTATGGCTTTGCATCCATCCAAATAAACATATTAAACCTTAAAGCACACTGAGATTGATGGCCTCCAGCAGCTGGCCCACCGTGTGATGTATTGCTTTTGCTTTTATGTATTTTTTATTAATTAATGTATTTATTTTTGCTTGCTTTTCTGATTATTTCTATGCAGTTTGATTGATTGGGTCCTGGGGTGGAGTGGGTTGGTGGAAGGGGGCTAGAACTTCATTATACTCTATAGATCTTTAATGTTCTATTATTATTATTATTGATAAAAAAAATATGAGAAAGAAAAAAGATGGACATCAACCTAAAAAAACGTACATTTAATGATTTGTATAAAAATAAACATTGTATTATTAATTGTAAAATGTGCTATTCAGAGTCTGCCTGCTAGTCTCCATCCTGCAACCGTGAGTGGTTGCCTGAGCCGTCAATCAAAGTTTTTCTTATGCGAGAGGTTACACCCGTTTCAATGACAGCTCCGGGTAACGAACCCCTGTAATCATCCCAGAGGAGAATAGAGCGTTCACCAGAAAACAATGAAGCAAATAGTAAATTACAACAATAAAATATATTTTACTACATTTGGTCTATGGCTCTCCCGGAGAAAGGGAATACTGTATTTCTTTGTGGATTTATTGGAAGTCTTGGTTGTTTAAAACGCCAATCAAAAGCATATCTAATGCTATTGTGTGGCCATCTAATAATATCATGAAATTAGCTGAGAATTTCCCCCAAAATATCAGCATTTCGAGTTAAAGGAGCAATGAAACAATGAGCTACATCACTACGCCCAGTTAACGCCCGTTTGTAATAGAGAGCATATAAAAGAAAGAAGTAATAGCTAACATTTTCAATCAATGTAATATTATTTGAATCGCTATTAATCATCAGTAGGTAATTAAAAAAAATGCACTGTAAGCCTATACAGTAACAGGCTACAGCGCGTCGAAAGAAAAGCGGGTTTCTCAGCCTGTGCGAACGCAGCCTCCTGGAGAGACGCCCACTTGGCGTATAGCTCCCGCACAATAGATATACAGTAAAATAGGGATGAAATAAGGCAGGGTTCAATCGATCAAACACAAATACGAATCAATAAAGTTATATCCCGCGTGCCAAAGACCGCATTACCCTCACACCCGGTTTTTGATACATTGAACACCCCTCAGTAGGCTGAGCAGCGAGGAGAGAATTTCTGTGCTGCGGAACCCAGTGCCTTTTTTAGGCGAACAATTTCTACAGGACCCGCTTACGCCCTAGCGCCTGCTTACCCGCGCCCCATGCTTCCGCCAATGCGCTACCCACGACAAAGGTATCGATACTCACAGCTGACCTGGTTCGCCCGGTGCCGGATATGCTCTATTCGCAACCATCTCTGTTACCATGGCCATTTTCTGTATTTTATTGTCAACTTTACTTGTTCTGTTTCTGGTTTGGGGTACACATTCGCTACACTTCCTGCTCAGCCCTAAAGACCGAAACCCGTTTCTAGACCGAGAAAAAACAGCAATGCTGACGTGGGTGTTTAACTGAGCGCCCGAGGGCCAAGGAGCCACTTAAAGTACAAGTGTCCCCTTTTAGAGACTATATTTGCCTTTTCCGGCTTAAAATTGGTAGTATTTAAATTGTATTATTAGATACATATCAGAATTTTTGTTCAAAAAAGATGTTCGAAATACATAGCTATCTCACAATTAGGTGTATTGTAGTTCAAGGGAAATATGGGCAACTAAAAACAAAGGGGATTGGCCATCTGGCATTTTGTGCAAATGACAGATGGGCTGGTCCACATGTATTTTTTTCTCAAAACATGATTATTATGTGGCTAATTATGCAAGTTTTAATGAAAGAATAAGTTGCATGGGGTCAAGAGGCTGTAAATGTGCCTGTGTAGTGCCGATTTCTGCACCCCCCCCAAATGAATTTGTTTAATATCTCATTCCAGGGTGAAAAATTATTGAGGCCAGAAAAATCAAAAACACAGAGACTATTTATTTGCTTAGAAAAGTAATTTATTTCCAAATTTGTATGGTTGTAGCATCAACCATTATATTGTATAATTAAAATGTCAATGATGATGCACATAGATGACAAGACAAACAGAAGAAAGACATGGTATATTTTTTAACCAACAGTTAGAAAATAGCCTTAGTGAAAGTGAAAAACAATATTAAATCATTATAGAATATATATTTATTTCATTCATTTTGTCTTGAGGTCTCGGAATGTGTGAATGTGATCAAAAATATGAAACTTCATGACTGGCTTTGGCCCAGTAAATTATAGGGAATTGAAGGAGGGACTAGAAGGAGTCTCATGACGTCGTGTCGTTATTGGTGAATCCGGTGGGGTTTTTAGACTGCCAACGCCACAGGTCCATACCTTTTGGAGACATAACCATTATGAAAATAAACATTTGCTTTATGAAACCGGGGCTGTGCACTGTACCGAGGCTTGGAAGTGACACGGTGTATTGATAAATGGTACAGTTATAGAAAGTGTTAGGTAGCTCCATAAGTGTACTCACACATTCTCTCCAAGTCAAAGTCAGCTTTCCAGGCCAGCTCCTTCTCTGCCAGACAGGGGTCAGCATAGCAGGACGCTACATCTCCTCCTCGCCGGGGGGCAATCTGGTACAAGATCTGTGACAAAGACAGTTAATATGGAAACAGTTGTCTGAAATTAGCTGTCAGACAGGTATTTTCTTAAGTAGGTGCTTCTACACAAGCAGATGTAAATAAGGATGCTAATCAGTGTAATTAAGAGGTAGGAATTTCAAGAATACTGTTAGCTTCTGGGGCCTTATTCTTGAATTATTGTCAATTTCATACAAAATATTGGCATCTGTAATTTTTAAAGGAATACATATAAAAAGGAATTTTGTAATTTCAAGATTTAGGAATTTATCCATGACAGGTTTGAAAAGAAAATGTAATGGAAAATTTTAGTTGTGGACAGAATGTTTGGTTTTTCTGCAGTGACTTTTTCCAAAATCAATATGCATACTTCACGCAGTCAATATTGCAGACTGTGTGTGATACTCAAATAATTGACTCTACAATTTCTAAGTTAATGCTACAGTATAAAATGCCAAATACATAATTAATTAGTAGGACTGTTTATTCATTAATTTGTTATATGGCTACTTGGGGAATATAAACCCAAAAAAGGTGACATGTATTCTGCAATTGTAATTAAAAATATAAATGTGTGTCCATTTAGATTATTAATTTTCTCAACATTTTCAACAAATCCCTCATTTGCACAAAAGCATTATAAGGTCAGAAAAATATATAAAAAAATAACTAAATCAATAGTGTCATTCACCTCCTTTCCTGAGGCCTTCTCCATAGCCTTAACCATCTGCAGCACAGAATACCCAGTTCCTGTTCCTAAGTTATACACCTAGAGAGAAAAATAGAGAAAGTGGAGAGAGAGAGAATATATCACATTACTATTTATGAATGGATGAGAAAAGATAAATAAGATAAATGCATTGGGAATAAATGTGGAATTACTGGACATATTACACTGCTAACAGTGGGGCCAAGTTAGTCAACTCGTATATTTCTACCTTGCATCCACAATTCTCCTTCAGTTTTTTGAGGGCAGCAATGTGTCCTTTGGCCAAATCCACAACATGGATATAATCTCGCACCCCTAAAGATAGAAAGTGAAGGATAATTCAATACTTGATGCATTTTAGTAAAACATAAGACACTCAGACACGGTTACGACTGACAACATTATTTTCAGTGCTGTTTTTAATCAGTAATCATAACCTGTTCCGTCAATAGTGTTGTAGTCATTTCCAAACACATTAAGGTGTTTCCTTCTTCCAACGGCAACCTGGGTTAGAAAAGACAAAGACATGGCAACTAAAAGGTAAATCAAATCTAAATCCTGCTCAAAAAGTCCAAATACTAGGAAAGAAGGAAATCAAAATGGCACATCACATTTCAAAATGAATAATATGCTTTAGTGGTTACCTGGGCAACATAGGGCAGCAGGTTATTTGGGATGCCCTGTGGGTCTTCTCCGATGAGCCCGGAGGAGTGAGCCCCGATGGGGTTGAAGTACCGCAGCAACACGGCGTTCCAGTTCTGGAAACACACAGAGGGCCGCGGGCGTTATTACCAGCCCACATAGCGTTACCCAATTCGTAATCTCCCAAGGTCAGGTGAACGTAAAACACCAGCGCCCTACAACATGCCACCATGCTTTGACTGGAGAACATACTTCTACCCTTACCCCCCAGAACCCAACCAAGCACCTGGTTGTTGTTTTAAATAACCGAGATTCTGCAGACTTTGTCGTACCTTCTCTGCCTTGCACTGGTCCGTGATCATCTCCTCTATGAAGTACTTGGTCTTGCCATAGGGGTTGGTGCACCCCCCCACAGGATGCTGTTCGTCTATCG